>JAVIXY010000009.1:228785-345452 GCA_033030565.1 Fusarium nematophilum
CCCCCCCCCCCCCCCCCCCCCCCCTCGATCCTCCCACACCCCGGTAGGTCCTTCCTTCGTCACTCACGGCTTTGGTGCTTCCCTGTGCTTGGGCTTGGGTCCCATTCCCTTGTGTCTGCTTCAGCTTTGGGGATATTTAATCTACAGCCTCTTCCCCCTCACCTACCGGCCTCTCTCCATCTATCTCCAAGTCCATCCAACAGCTCAGCTCTTTGTAGCTTCAAGGTTGCTTTTGCTCCTCCTCATCTTTTCCAACTCATATATACACCACCACTACCAACCCACTCACCAAACAAACTCACCATCCTCTCAACTTCAGCCTCTTCCAGCCATTTGTTGCCTGTCAATTGCATAAAACCAGACAGACGGAATAGGGCAGACAGAGTTCGGGAAAGCTTCTACAGACAGATCAGACAGAAACCTCCAACTTGATTGTCCCAAATCGTGCCTGGGCTGTCTAGAGCTTCGTCGTTGAAAAAACAGCGGCGACATTCCATATCCCCACGACGCCTATCCAAACCAACTCCAGCTCCCAACCAACCCCACCAACATCTCTCACAATGTCCATGTACATGACACAAACCGCCTACGCCTACGCGGCAGCAGCTCCTCCTCCCAGACAGTACTCGGGTACCAGCAGCGCTTTCAGCGCCTCTGCCAACCCCGACGAGGACTGGACCAAGATCTCTGACCTTGCCGAGCGCCGCCGGATACAGAACCGCATTGCTCAGCGCAACTACCGTATGTTTTGTCTCCGCTTAACTCTTTGGGAGCCTAGCTTTCACGGGAACTCGACAGAGCTTCCTTGAGAGGTGATTTGGAACAAAGAAAACTGACATGGATGTCCGCTTGTAGGCAAGAAGCTCAAGCGCCGTCTCGAGGACCTCGAGCGCCGTGCTGGCTCCTCTGATGATGCCGAGTCCGACAAGCAGCCCCAGAAGACAACCACCAAGTCGAAGCGATCCTCCTCGTCGTCCTCCAAGTCCCAAAAGTCACAGCCCGCTACACCCGCCAAGCCTGTCGTCTCCCAGGGCCAGTTCACTCCTCCCATGGAGCCGACTGACGATCTCTTCTTCACTGGCACCTACGACGACCGGGCCCGCTCCAACAGCCCTCCCCAGTTCACCTACTCGACCTACCCGGCTCCCGATGAGATCCTCCTCGCTCCCTACGGCTCGGCTCAGTCGTACCCGGCCATCACCACGGCTGAGGCCTATCCCAATTACCTGACGGCCTCGACCGTTCCCATGACGCTCCCCTCGATGACACACTTTAGCGATGCCATCAAGCGGGAGTCGTACGCCAGCGACGACGGCCTGGCCCCTTACATGGCTTACGGCTACATGCCTCCCACCATGGACTTCAACGCTCCCAGCCCCTACGACCAGTCCAACCCTCATGTGAGTTACGCCAGTCAAATGCCCCGCGGGGTAGCTCGAGATCCACGTTGCTGATGGGGTTTCCGCAGACTCCTCCGCTGTCGCACTCTTGGGACCACTCGGCCAACTGCTCAGAGGCCGGCTACGACTATCCCACCACGCCTCTTTCAATGCCCGGCTCGCCCGGCTTGATCCAGCCCCAATAGGGTCGGATACCCAGGTCCACCTCCTCACACCCGTCTGAGCCGACACCACGACGACAAGTCATGGATTGCTCCGGGTGACGTGGACTGTTCCTGCACCCTCTGGGGTACGGTCACCTAGACACAACTAGGCGACCAAAGGCCACTTTGCGATTTAGTTCAGGCGCATGGGATTCAGCCCTACGAGGCATAGCATGGCGGGTTTTGATTTTGGAATTTTTTTGTTTTACTCTCCACTTTCTTCTCGGGTACTCTCTGGCTTGTAGCCAGAGGGCATCCTTCAGACGTTCTCCTTCGTCTGCCTTCGTTTTTTTTTTTTTTTTTATTACGCACCAACCGCCGAAGGGCTCGACTCGGTTGGGATTTGTGACGGCTGCAACATGCACGAACCTTTGTTATTTGGGACGCGAGGGAAAAGAAAGATACATGCGGCGTTTAGGAACAATGTACGAATGTATGCATGTACATTTGGATATGAGTGGACGGAATGGGAACCGGGTCAAAGCAGGCAGCGAGTCGATGGCGATGGCGGCTGCAGGGTGGCGACCCTGGTCAGTTGTTGAGTACCTGTAGATATCCCCCGAGCCATCGAAACAGATTAGATGATGAAATGTGCAACAAACTACGAATCACGAGCTGTGCCAGGTCTCAAGTCTATTGTGATTGTCTTGAGTGCGAGATTGGGAGGCGATGAGTTGGCTGGAAGGATCTAGGACTTTGAATCCTGATGAGGCTGAAGGAGGCCCTGCTTGAACCTAATGCAGCAGTAAATCAATCGTCGAGGTTGTTATTGATGGAGCTTTTGAGAGCCGGGACTTGGATCTGGGACTCGAAGCTGGGACTTAAGGCTGGGACTCGGGGGGCTGGTTGATGGTCTCCTCGCCCTCACGGAGCTGAACAGGCGGGTGGACGCCTTCATCGATAGCGCTGCTTGGAGCTGAAGGATGGCTTGAACTGGCTTGCAGCAACAACGCCCAACGCCAACACCGCCCGGCGCCTCGAGAGGGCCGCACCAAAGGTGGCCTGGCCAGAACACGCCCGACACACACAACGTCCACGTCTCGTGGTGCGTGGTTGTTGCGTGTTGCGTGTGCTTAAGTTCCGTACTATTAGAAAAACGTACCGCAGCGGCACGGAGTTAAAAAACCAGGTTGCACTTGTCGTCTTCGGCGGTTACTACTAAGAGCCGTATTTTTGGTTGCAAGGGGGGCCGGAGGGGCCTCCACGTGCTGGGGTTGGTGGGATGCGAGGGGAGGAGATTTGCATGGGCAATGTCCCGGGGACAGAGGAAGACAAAAAAAAAAAAGCAAAAAGGGCGGCGGAAGGGGGATTCGGAGGAAGGGTAGGGGGTTGCATGGACGAGGCGTTTAATGGACCGTTGCGTGTCGTTTGTCTGTATCTACGGACGATGGAAACGGGGTTCAGAAGAGGCGAACCGGGGATCGGCAGATAATTAGCGGCACAGAGTCCGAAGGGGCCTATGGAAATCGGATGGATTAATTCCCCCCGGTCCCTCCCCTTGCGAGCTCCGGCATGGCCTCCCAAGCGCCCGGGATGCTCGGATACGGGATGCGAATTGACAGCCGGGGGGCTGTGGGATGGAATTACGTGGAGGGGAGGATTCTAGGACTTTGATGGGCGACAGGGATCACGGCTGTGAGTCTGGGGGCGAGAGAGAGAGAGAGACAGGAGACGAGAGCCTGGTCAGAAAAGGGGGTGTGTGGCAGATGGAGAGTTCAAGTGATCAAGGGTTATTGCGTGCATCTGTTGTTTCTTATTTCTGGCCCCCAAGACGTCGGTTCTCAGGGAGTGGTGGACGAGATGAACGGTGGAGAGATGGGCTGTGGTTTCGGGCTGTGGATGAGAAGACAAAAAAGCAAACTCTGATAAAATCTGGTCCTTGTCCTTGCAGTAGTGCAACTGGGTAGAGATGGCTTGGGCAGAAAGGGTCAAAAGAGAGAAGCAATGCAGCAGCAACTTGGGCCTCGAATGAGGATTAGCCCTCGGGGTGAGTGGTCTTTTGACTGATTGGCCTTCAGGGATACAGACGTGGCCTGGAAGGTTTGTCTACATATCGAATGCTGCAAGTCGGGGAGCCGCTCCGAAGGATATCACGATGTGTATTGGTGTTTTGCTATCCAAGCTTCTTAGCTATGAACTTTGTTTTTATACCTTGGACGGAGGATGCATCTCAGTCTGGGAAAGGAAGATGTGCGTTTGCAATCGATCAAATACGTCGACGGGGAAATAGCCACTCGCGCTAGCATCATCGCAAGCTTTTATCACGCATATGTTTCATTGAAACCCTAGATATCGAGATGAGTTTGACTGATGAATTGAGTTTGGAGGTGGATATTCAAAAAAACCGAAATATGCACGAATGCGTATCGCCGGGAGTTGGGATCGATTATGTCATAGTTCTCGGCATCTGAACCATATCCCCAAAACGGAAAGAGATGGTTGTTCAAGTTCTGAGGAAAGACGAACTTGTCAAACTGCGAACTGTCAAGTCGAAAAAAGTGTTCAATTTAAGAAAAGGCTCAATTGAGGAGAACAAAGAAAATGGAGAACAAACAAACATACCTCTTTGGCGGCGACAAGTACTATGCTCTTATTCCTGGCGCTCTACCCGTACTCTGAGGCTGACATCCCAGGCCCTGGGACGACCACCTCTGGACCGCCTCGGACGACCGCGTGCGCGGCGGCTCCAGCGTCTCGCACCTCACCGTGGACTCGCCCTCGCGCGCCCTCTTCCACGGCGTTCTCGACACCCGCACCCTCGGCGGCGCGGGCTTTGCTTCCCAGCGCACAAAGGGAGACCTGTCCCTCGACCTGTCCCGCACGGAGGGTCTGCGCCTGGCCGTCGGCCCGGGCAGCTCGGCCCACAGGTTCACGCTGACGGTCAAGGACGAGATCCCCCAGAAGGGCGCCGACGGGAGGGACCAGGCCGGGCTGAGCTGGGAGGCGGACTTTGAAGTTCCCTCTCAGGGGGGAGCGGTGGTGAAGCGGTGGGGGGACTTTAGGGCCACGTATAGGGGGAGGGACGTGGTGGATGCGACGCCGTTGGATCTAGCGGATGTGAAGAGGGTTTCGCTGATGATGAGGAGGTGAGTGCAGGCTTGTGAGTCGAGATTTATAACTGACGAGTATAGCTTCTTTGATAAGCAGGATGGGGAATTCAAGTTGGTGGTGGAGTCGATTGCGGCGATTGACAAGGATGGGGATGAGAGCGACGATGAGGATCTGAGGAAGCCTATGGGGGAGGTGCCGAGGGAGCCGAGGCCTTGGTGGAAGATGCTGTTTTGCGGGCTGTTGTGATGCTTGATGAAGAGATGTAGTCTGATGGGCTAAAGACTGAATTGAACTCCAACCATGAACAGTGCCTCACTAGCATCTCATTCACAGGGCGGGAAAGAGTCTGTATCAGCAAGAGTAGGTGTTTCTTTATCGTCCAGTAGAATAGTTCTCCCACATACAAGTGTCCCCCCCCGAGTCGAGCAACTTATCGCCTTGTCGTACAGGCAGCCGATCATCCGCCGCCCACCAGATCTGTCCTCTATACACCACATGTCCAGGTGAACATCGCCAGCCGCAGTTCAAGCCCTCATCGAACTCGACCTTCTCGAAGCCTGTCCCAGTTCCATCGAGAGTGAACTTGTTATTTCCAAGCCCGACAGCCCCAATGTCCTCCAGTCCCTGAACCCCTATGTTGAGGTTTCCCAGGAGCTTCTGTTGGGCCTGTTGCTCGGGTCCTTGACTCGCCCTCAGTATATAAAGCCCAGACCTGACACTTGGCTCCCGTTGAGTAGGCCCTCACGGTTCTTCTTGTTCGGCGCCGAGGGAAGACGACCGGATATTCATCGTCAAAGGGCCGGAACTGCTATATAACGCAATCTGTTGGCGTTGGATGGAGCCGTCGGATGTGGTTCCCGCGCCAGAAGGAGGCAATATATAATGTCGTGGGAACGGGGCGTAAATGGGCATCGACAGAACATCCCATGGGCGATGCTGCATGGCGGTGTCGCTGTCGTGTCTCCGCTGTTGTGCCCACACTGTCGGGCTTCTCGGTATCGTCGACGCCAAGGTCATGAGTTCGAGGTCATCCGGTGCACGCCCTTGTTGAGAGGGACCGTGTTGATATATATCTGTATATAGAAGGACTTGTCAGAAATCTGTCATGAAGTACTTGACGGAAGAGGGTATTTATACTGGTTTCTGAGAGGGAGCTTACAGAATAGTTTCTATTGTCTGATAGTTTACATCCATCTATGACAGCAACGCACAAGCAGATGGAAACAAGAATGCTTCCTATCAACACAAGCACAGCAGTCCTCAAACTAGACGATAATATCACTATGAAACCCAGCGTCAGCAAATATTTACAAAACACATCATGAGCTTTCTTCACCAAACCCCCAGCCAGGATCACACCTAGAGTCTCGCTGTATTCTTATTTACCGCTTGTTGCCTACCACAAACACTCTTAAATCTGACAAACACCGTATCTCTGATGCATGACGCCCCATCCAACGCCCAAAACACCCCCAAAACCAGGCTCGCAAATGACTGCTCCCATGTCCGCCCATCTCTATCCATTGCTCCTTTTCCAGCTGGTCAGCCGGCCGTCAACCTATGCCCCCCCTTCGCTGGATCGTCCTTTTTTAAAAATCTCGGGCCTTGAATATGCAGACCTTAGATGGTACAAGCCGTAGCCCATAAATGGCCAGGACAAAAAAAGGGCGAAATAGAAAAAGAGAAAAAAATGAAAAGATAATGCACAGGCCCCTTGCCGCTTTGCAACCAGAGAAAGGAGCCCCTATATCCAGTTCCGAGGTATATGAAACAGAATGCAAGTCCCATAACCGTCTGCGGTGACGTTGGAAGAGAGAGGGCCGTCTCAGTCGCGAGGCTGTCGTGTCGGCCCTCTCCGGCGCATCGAGCTGGAGGGGTTGCGGGTATCAACGATGCAATATGCTTTTGATCCGCTTCCTTTGCCTTTTTTTCCCCAAGAATATCATGAAAACATTTCCCACCCATCTTCCATGGATCGCCGTATCAATGCACAAGTGGTATTGTCACAACAGGGATGGATTCTCCCCATATTCTCGCCTCTTTTTTTGGTTTACATGTTGGAGACGCCAGCCGAGTTGGGATCGACGACGTTGTCTGAGAGATTGATGAGGAGCTGGGCGAGGCATCTCTTGGTCGCGGCGTCGTCGCGGAGAACGGAGGAGAAGGTGGCGTCACGGAGGGGTTCGGGGAGGCATTGGCGAAGAGCCTCGCGAGCTCGGGCGTTGTCGCTCAGTCTGGACATCATGGTTAGTCAATGCAGCCCTTGCGTCGTCTGAAATCCAACTCACCTAAGGAAGCATCGGACGACGTGCTTGAGGAGCCGCGCCGTCTGGGATTCGACGAGCTGAGCAACCATATTGCTCAAGACGGTACCGACCGCGTAGAAGCGCTCGTAGGTGGCGCAAATGTAGTTGAGGCCATTGTCGTCGAGGAGGATCTTCTGGACGATGAAGATGGCCACGGTCTTGCTAAGTTCCGAGCCTGTCTCCATAATGCGCAAGCACAGAGGGATTATCTCTGTGGTAAGGAGAAAGTTGATGACCTCGGAAGAGTCGTTCTTGACCAAGGCGCCGATTACGCCGAGGCTAGTCAGGCGGAGATATTCGAAAGGGCGGGACTTGGAGGTGGTGTTGAGGAAGGGATAGAGGAAGAGAGGGATATGCGCTGCGATATATGAGCCACGAGCGATTTGGTAAAGTCAAGACAGAAGGAAGCATACCGTTGAGGAACAGGGTCCTTGTGTCGTTGTGCGATGCAACGCACTGAAGAAGGGCGAGGGCGTTGCAGACACGGTTCGAGGCGGCCGCGGTGAGCTGGGAGGGGTTGAGGAGGGTGTAGACTGAGATGATTTCCTGCAACAACGAGGTCATGACACCTGAAGGACAGTCAGTATCGCTTTCATCCCGACCAAGGACGAATACGCACCAAAGGAATGCCAAAGGATGAGGGCGAGCTCCGGAACCTGCTCTCGCTTCTTGCTGAGCTCCAACAGAGCGGCCTCGCGCGTGTTCTCGTTGAGCAGGTCGGCGATAAAGGCCATGGTGCGGCGGTTGTCCTCCGAGACATTGTCGTGTCCAGCATCCTGACCATGCCCGGGGATCTGGCCGGCGCCAGCGAGGCGGTTGAAGTGCTGCTGCTGCTGCTGCTGCTGCTGCTGCTGTTGCTGCTGGACGGCGGCGGCGGCGGCGGCCGCAACCTGCTGTTGCTGTTGCTGTTGCTGGGCGTGCTGGTGATGCGCGCCGGGCTGCTGGTGCATCCAGGACGAGTCTGCGCCCTGGGGGTTGAACTGGTGGTGTCCGTAGACGTGCGCCGCGGGCATCATGTTGGGCGGGACTTTTCTCGCTCAGGGCGTCGCGGAGACGTAGGGTTGAGGTGCCGTTTTTGAAGGGAGAGGGGGACGTGTCTGGTGTTTGATATCACCTGGTGAGACTCGGTCGATCGATCGGCGCAGAGAGAGAAAAAAAAATCGAGATGCGAGACGGAGAGTCGATCGAGAGCGCAAACGTGTAGGCTTGCCAGGCGATGCAGGGAGAAACTATGTTAAGCGATGCCGCAAGCGCGCACACGGAAAAGAGAGGGTCCTCGAAGACGGTGGAAAAGTGTATCAAAGGAGTCGGCAGCCGCTGGAAGCCGGAGGGCGTGGTGTAGATGATGGCGATGAATACCTGGGCCTCGAGGCGGCTGAAAGGATGGAATCCGGGAGGATCAAGCCTAAAGTTCCCAGCTTCGTTGGTTGGAGGTGGGAGAGGAGGTTCTGGTGGGTGGGTGGTGATTGCGACTGGGGCAGGAGCGATTGGGCATCTCTCCACGGATTGGTCGGCAGGTGACTGGCAGGGTGCGCACTGGTGGAGCTCGGATTTCTGGAAGAAAAAGGCCAGGACTGTGCCTGCCAGAAGTTACTTTTTGGCCTTGTTACGCAGTAGGTAGGGACACAACGCTTGGGCCACGCCGAGGTACCCCTGCAGCGGCGGATGGCGTAAAACGCTACTTGTTTTGGGGAGTGCGGGGAGGTACGGAGGACTTATCCCCCGGTTGACCACCCCCTCAGCCTTGTCCACAATCGCCAGCCTCGTCTGTATCCGAGGTCGACTCTCGACAATAGATTGTGGCACATGGGCGGGCTGCTACGCAGGCCATCTCTGGCCTTACCTGTCACAGCCAATCAGCGGACAAAGAAAAATCGATCAACGTAAAATCTTCGATTACATGTCTTCCTCGCACCCTTCACCTCGTCCCCTCTCCACAATAGTTATAAATCATTACCACTATATGTGCTTCCCTTTATGATCGCCCATGCTTCAAACAATAAAAACCGCCGTCAGATCCACCGTTAGAATGCCTCTTATACAACCAAAGAGATGCTCCAAGCCGTCCTCTCTTCACCTTCGCTTTCGCCTTCAACCTAGTATGACCCAGTCGAGCTGCGAGCACCCGCCTCTATCCACAACGCTAGCGCCTGAGCAAGCCCCTCTTGCTGGTTCCCAGGAGACTCCAATATGCCGAAATGCCTCGTTGATGTTCCAAGAAGCAGAGGCTTAGAGTCTTAGTTCTCGGAGAATCTGGTCCGCCATGCTCTTGTACTGCCACGTGTTGCCCGTCATCCTCTTGAACTGGATTCCATGCAACGACAGCAGCGGCACCTTGACGATAAAAATCTCAAACTCCAGCACCATGCTTCCTCCAAGATCGCTCTGCACCTGTGTGCTCGTCTCGCCCGGTACTCGTCTTGATGGGCCACCGTTACGGCCGGGGATGCTGTCAACCGATGTCTCCGAGTTTGAAAAGCTTCGGTCGCGGTCAGAACGGCCGGGGGTTCGCGGTGTCATTGGAGGTCGGTCCATGTCGCGGAACTCATCTCGCTCTCGCTCCCGATCATCTCCCCTCATCAGGCCGCCGAAGCTAAACCGCCTCCTGTGCCCTGGTGTCATTCCGGGGCTTGTGGGCGGGTCTTGCACTCTGTTCAAGTCGATGCTGGGCGAATGGCGACAGCTGAATCCTCCCTTGATCTCCTGGTAGTCCACATTGAGTTGTCGCAAAACTCGCTTAATGTCCGTTCGGATGGCAGGCACCGATTTGCCGGATGTTGTCGACACACTAAACAGACCCTTGAGATACACGGGCTTGGCCAGCTCGGTGTCGTCCAGTCGGTCAGTGGAAACGCCACTCTGCTCGACCTCCTGGTCCGTCTCCTCCGGGACGTTGGCCTCCTGAGCGGCCTCTCTCCTCATTCGGCGCTGCTGGATGCTCTCCCTCCTGGCATGACCGATTGACTTGGCCCTCATGCTCACCGATCGGGTGTGCCCATGAGCGCGGTGAGTGCTGAGAGAGTCTTCATGCGAGACAGACTGGTCTGAGCCACTGGTTGCAGGGGGATCCTTGCGTCGTCGAAGGTCTGCTGAGTTGACACTCGTCGATCGACCAAGCCCGCCTGTCCGCCGACTACCAGCGCCAGCAGACATGGGCGGGCTGAGAAGCTCACTGTGCTGGGGTTGGCTGCTGCCAGAGCGGAATCGTGTATCCGCCGTCTCGTCGCGATCACGCCGCCCACGGCGGATGCTGAAGCTCTTCCTCGGAGCCAGTGGCGAAGGCTCGGCTGGTGAGTGGACCTGGACGACAGGAGGATGCGAGCGGTCCTTATCCAGTCGCTCGGGATCCCTGCGCTTGCGGGTGCTAAACCGACGTAGCAGGCCGGCTGCAGTGCCTTCCTTCTTCTGGAGATGCTCAACCTTTGGTTCCGGAGGGGGCAGAGGAGGCTGCTTCGGTGCTTCGGGCATATCATCCTCGCCGTGTGTGCGAGCGCGGGGCCTGCTGCGTCCGCCTGTAGGTTTCTCGCCAGGCATCTCGTAGGCTGCAGCGTTGGTATGGGCCTCCTGAGGTGGCGCTATCTCTGGCAGCGACTCGGGCTCCCTCGCCTTCTCGCGTTCGCGCATCTCGCGCTCTCTTTCCTTCTCCTTCTCCCTCTCCCGCTCGCGTTCGCGTTCTCTCTCTCGTTCCCTCTCCTTCTCCTTCTCCCGCTCACGAGAATGCGCCGCAGGAGGTGATACCATGTCAGCATGATCCCGGTCCTGTTTCTCCTTCACGAGGTAATAGATGGACACGAGTGGGTTGAAGGCATTCATGGGGTCGCTTCCAATTTGGAGTGCCTCGGAACTGGGGCCCGTCAGGGTGTCCCGGCTGGTTCCAGAATTCCTCCTCTTGTAGAAATCAAAACCGAACGGCCTCCTCTTTTCGGCCTCCTTGGTTGGTGGAGGGAGCTCCTTCTCTCGCTGATGGAGCTTGATCGCGCGCTGATACTCTTCTGACTCGATGATCTTGGTGAGCTGCGCGTTGATGCTTTCGGGGGTGCCAAAGTTGAAGCCCTGCATGGCATGGATGACCTCTGGCTCCAAGGGTGTCGTCAAAGGTTCTCGAGCGGGAAGGTAGTTCTCGGGTGGGCCGTTGTATCCCTTGATCATCCAGGGGTGGTTTAATACCTCCTGCATGGTCGCTCGCTGTTTGGGATCGGTGACGAGCATGCGAGATAAGAGATGCTTGCACTCTGGAACTAAATTAGTATATGCCTTAAAAAATGAGAGAAGACGACCTACCACTCGAGAGCCAAGCAGGGTAATCGACGAGACCTCTCTTGATCTTGGCGTGGAGCGCAGGCATGCTCTGATCGTCGAACGGGACCTTGCCGCACACCAGGACGTAAAGGACGATGCCGAAACTCCAGACATCTACCTCCGGGCCGGTATACGCTCTGGCTTGCAACAGCTCAGGGGCAGCGAAATAAAGGCTGCCACAAAATGTTTTGAGGTGGCTACGAGGGGCAAAAAGATTGCTCAGGCCAAAGTCGATAATCTTGATGTCGCCAGTCTTGCTGATGAGAATGTTTTCGATCTTGAGGTCGCGGTGTACGATACTGTTCCTGTGGCAGTAGTCCAGGGCGCTTGCGATCTGGCGACTGAATTTTCGGGCCTGCTTCTCTTTAAGCTTGCCATGCGAGATGATGTAGTCGAGCATCTGGCCGCCGTTGATGTATTCGAAAAGCATGTACCAGTGGTGGTTGGTACGAACGACATCGCGAAGGCCAGAGATGTGGGGATGATTCAAGAGGGAGACGATGGCAGCTTCGCGGGCGGTTCGGATCTCCTTGGACTGGTCGGCGCGCTCCTTGTCGGCGCGGGACTGATGGCCATCATCGGTCGAGCCACGGGGGATGATCTTGCAAGCGACCTATGCAGAGGGCAGCGATTAGCCATGTATGCGCGTGGGGAGAGTAAGTTGGATAAGGCTGTTTCTGGTTGAAACGTGAGGGGCAGACGACGGGGGGGTTAGGAAACAAGAAATCAAGAGTTGGGGCGATGGGCATAAATGAGACTTTCAAGACGAACCTGTTCGCTACCATCCTCCTTTCGGGCGAGCTTGACTTTGCCCATGCTGCCAGCGCCAATGGTCTTTCCTAACATCCATTTCCCGGACTGGGTCGGGATGACAGTGCGCGATCTCGCGTGCTTGGAGGTCGAGGGCCGGGGAGGCGCATCGGCGTGGCCATGCTGCTGCTGCTGTGCCTGTTGAGCTGCATTCGCAGTGGCGGCGCCATTGCTGACGGCGGTGGCCGAGGGAGCCATTTCGGGATGAGGGCTGTGGTGGTGGTTGTTGTTGGATCGTGAAGAGCTCCGTCGATGGGCCCGCGAGGGATCGGGGCCCCTGGCCGGGGGTTGCTGTCGGTCTCTGCTGGAGCTTCGCTGGGGGCTTGCGTTGGCGGCGGCGGCTAAGCGAGAGGTGTCGTAGTCATTTTGCGGAAGGGATTGCGGCGGGTAGGAGCGAGCGGAGGAAGAAGTGCGCTGGTGATGGCTGCCGTGATGAGGGGGGAGATGGGAGTTGGCGGCGTTGGAGTTGGAGTTGGAGCGGGAGTGAGAGTGGGAGGAGTAGGACTGAGATTGGGATTGGGATTGGGATTGGGACTGGGAGCGGGAGAGGGAATGGGAGTGCGAGTGAGAGAGCTGGCGGGTGTGAGCCTGCGCCTGGTGGGTGCTTCCAGGGCCAGTAGTGGGCGTGGCACCCGCTGAGGCTGGTGCGGGAGGTGCTGGGGCTGCTGTGGAGGAAGGGGGAAAGGGAGGAGGAGCGCGACCAGAACGGGCAGAACGGGTTGAGTAGCTCCGGCTTGGGCCCCGTGACGAGGGATCAGCGAGAGCAGCAGTTCGTGTGCTCATGGCGGCAGTGACGCAGCAATGCTCCAGCTGCGCTGCTGCGTAATTGGGAGCGGAAATAGGGATCTGGACGCCTGGGTCTCGGGCTTGTGCTCTATACGGAAGTGAGTGGTCGTTTGCGGAGGTACCGTTGGGCGTTCCTCACCCACTCCGCTGTCACTCCAAGGTCCCGGGTCGCTACTAGGTAAGCTGTAGTTGGGGATAATCGCGCGCGCAGTTACTCCGTTCGGGAGTCGCAGTCAGTCTCAGATGGCAACGTCCTTGTTTCTGCTGACCGGGTGCGGCTTGTGGGGAGAGAGACAGGTGCTGCTGGCCTTTGGAATTCCAATCCCAGGCTATGTGACTTTTGTGTGAGTGAGGGGGGGGTGACACTGGGCAAGCTGCAAATGTCAGGCCGGACGCAGACGAGATGGAACCTGGAGCAGGCTGATCCAATCCTATGCGAAGCGAAGCGATACGTTGACAGACGGGACGAATAAGACCAGTATCGATAGGCGCCAGCTGGGTAGGTAATATTTGATCGATCCCAAAAAGACGGTCACTGCGGCTCCTCGGCCGGGGATAGGAAGCCAGCAAGCAAGCAAGCAGGGAAAAGAAATAACAACCAGGCTTCCAGCAATGCAAAGATGGAAAATGGATGGGAAAAAAGTAGAGTGGAAGGATCAGAAAATGACAGCCAGATCCAACAAAAGTCGACAAACGTCAGCCTGCTCCTGTCCCCGTCAAGCAATCAAGTCCCAAGTCGGGGGGCGGGAAAAAAGAGAGGCAGCTCTTACTGGACTATTTTGGTGCATGGAGCAAGGACCTGGCCTCCTCCAGCTCCCAGCTGGCACAGGTTAAAAAAATGTCTTGGCCCCGGCGGGCGAGTGCAGCGGGATGGTCCACGATGCCCGGGATGCGCCTGGATGTGTGCTCATGGCCGACGGGCTCACGGCTCCATATTGCGAATAAGAGGTGGTACGGGGGCCGCTAGAGCTGCACTACCTTTACGAAAGTCCTGGGCATCTCAGTGGCTTCCATTCCATGGATTCAGGGGAAATCTTCATTAGCCCCAACTTATTATCCACCTGGGATGAGGTGGAGTTTAGTCGGAGCACTATCTCGCTCCAGCTGGGCTCTCATTTCACGGCTGGGGATAGGGTCCATCCAGAACGCCTCGTTCACCCAGCAGCTTGGCCTGACGCCAACACTTTCACTCTGGCAGCCCAGCGATTCGAGATCCATTTGCAAAGTCAAAAAGCCTTGGCCGTTCTATTGTCCAGGTGCCTCCAATTGGGGGGGACATCGTCATCGGCTCCACGATATCGGCCAGTATCTGACCGTCTTCGGCCGATTCCCTGTTTCCAGCAACACCAACACCGCACCTCATCCGACGTCAGCAACCTGCCAGGGCACCGCGTCACCTGGTGGCACGCATCTCGATGGGGACGAATCTATCTAGCCAGACTAAAAGCCCTCGAATGCCCAACAAGTGGACCATCTTCGGCTTTGCACTTTAGGATGGGTTGCAAATTCAGGTGGCTTGTCGATGAGGGGCTGGAAACGGGGGTCAAGCCTGGAAACCAGGTTCAGATCTGGAGGCTTGTCGTCTGGTGTGGATGTGTCTCTGGATCACTGGCTTGGGCCTGGTCACCTTGACATGGCACAGCGATCGCAGCAGACAAAGCAAAAGGAACAGCAGACGAAGCAGAGAGAAACCGCTGGCCTTTCTGAATGTTACTAACCTGATGCAATGCCGTGTCTCGGGCCACCGCCCACAGCTACCATCACAGGTATTGTAGAACCGAATCGGTTACATTTTTATAGTCTGTACTGTAGCTGGGCGGACTGCCAAGACTCGACACCGGTCACCCAGATATCTCGGAGGCGCAAATAGCGTCTCAGGCGCCGAGCACTGTATGCCTCGTCTGAGCACCCTTACTTGAGCGTGGTCTCTGGCATGTCACTCTCCTCGTCCTTACCTCGTGATCCCTTGGCGACTGGTCGTTGAAAGAGTGTACGGATACGAGAAAGAGTCTCTCAGATAGGCTGCTAGACAAATCCGCCCTGCATACAGAACCAGGATCTATCAAGGCACATGCTCATCTGGACGTTGAAAAGTGGAGGGCAGGGATAAAAATACAACCTTCTCCAGTCGATAGCCCCCAAGAAAGGAGATGAGATGCCCCAAAGAAACAAGGGAGAGGTCTTTTTGGCAATCTGTATTTGGTGGAGTTTTACGGAAGAGCAATACTGTCGAATTCAAAGCAGGGGGCTTCTGCACCATCAAGGGCAGCTATTTGGGGCATCAAGCTGCTGGAAGCGTGCCCGCCCTGGATGCGAATTGTCATGGGTGACGACGCCAGTTGTTGGAGCTAACTCGCCAAAACGGGCCTGTCGATGAAGAGCACGTCTGCTTTGGTACTGCGCATTCACGCACGTCGTCGTCATGCAACGCGGATGCTCCTTCAATAGCGTTTCAACACACGTACGAAGTACACTGGCTTATTTAGATGCAGCTGAAGGAACGTTGGGAGCACCCCTATTGGAGGTAAAGGTCCATCACGGAGCTCCCCCTGTCAAACCCTACCTGCTAACTACCAGGGACGCAAGGGGCCGCTTGTCACCGGTCAGCGGCCTTGAACCTAGTTCCTTATCGATAAGGCCCGACCGCGGCTCAGATTGTCGCAACTTCAAACTCGATGCCATCACGTCCTCAGCTTCAATCACGCGAACTACACATCCGCAATCGATCTTTGCGCAACCTCTGACTTTCATGAAAAACTAACCTCCGCCTTCGATGCTACTTCACAACCTCCGCGCCAGCACATCGGCATCCAAATCCCATGTCATATAAACGTTCCCGCGCAACCTACGAGGCTGACCTTCACGCACCCTACGCAACCTTTGGCACCCCGCTGCCCGACGACCCCGAGGCCCGCGACGATGGCTCTTTCGTGCCGGTATGGAAACAGGAGGTGAGGGATGAGAGGGGCCGCAAGCGCCTTCATGGCGCATTCACTGGAGGATGGAGCGCAGGGTTAGTTTCCATTCTTTCAGGCATCAACTGGCAACTTGCGCTGACACCATCGGTAGGTACTTCAACACCGTTGGGTCTAAGGAGGGGTGGACGCCTTCGACTTTTGTTTCTAGCCGTAACAATCGACGAAAGGAAGACTCTGCTCAGGCGCAACATCGACCCGAAGATTACATGGACGAGGAGGATCTTGCAGATGCCGCCGAAGCCCAGAAGCTCCAGACCTCCCAGGCGTTTGCTGGTCTTGGATCATCCGATCAGGAAGCCAGTGGCGGAGGCTTGATGGGACTGCTCAGAGCCGACGGGGATACAATGGGCTTGAAACTTCTTCGACGGATGGGCTGGAAAGATGGCCAGGGTATCGGTCCCAAGGTTCGGAGAAGCGCTCGGCTTGACCTGGGCGGGAAGAGCTCCGGAGCTGGCGAAACGCACTTGTTTGCGCCCGACAACACAAGGATGATTCAGTTTGTTCGCAAGACCGACCGGAAGGGCCTGGGCCATGACGGAGAAGCCAAGTTGACAGGCTTGAGCAAGATCACGGCTGCCGCCGATGAGGATGACGAGGAAGACGACGAACCTCAGAGTGGCGGCCTACGAAGCACATCCTTGCTTTCAACCCGAAGAGAGAAACCGAAACCTGGGCGCGGCGGCATCGGAGTGGGCATTCTGAACGACAACGGCTCCGATGAGGAGGATCCATATGAGATTGGTCCTAAAATCAGGTACAACCGGGTCATTGGCGGAGACAAGAAAAAGAAGAAGGCAAAGAAGGCAGCGGCGGCTGTCAATCCCGCTCTGAAGAACGCTCCAGTATTCGTATCTAGGACCGCTCGAGCAAGTAGCAGCTTCAGTCGATGTCACGATGGGCGGTTACCCCTGGACGGTTTTGTCCTGGCTAAAATCACCCAAGATCTGGCAGACCTTTTACTGGAATACGCACCACCCGCTGTTCCCGAGGGCTGGGTGTCTTCAAAGGCATCAGACCAGCCAACTTCCTCCAACTATACGTCTACCGCGGACGCAGCCAAAGCATCTACCCACGATGCAAAATCAAGGGCTGCGCTCCTTGGAGAGAAGAGCCTACCTGGAAAATCCGTATTCGACTTTATTTCCAGCTCGGCGCGAGATCGGCTTGCTGCTGGGTCTGGAAAGAAGAATCTCCCTCCTGGGCTTGGCGAGGTGCCAGAGGGTTTTGCCATGTCGGAGGAGGAAAAACAACAGGCATTGTGGGATGAGGCGCCCAAGCTGGACCGAGAAACAGCCATCGCCGCAATATCACGGGGTTCGTCCGGCCCATACGCCGATGACGAGGCCAAGAAAGCCCGATACCGGACCTATCTGGAACACTTTGCAACCGGCAGTCAGCCGTTGCCATACAAACCTAAGGGGATGGCGCCTGACGATTTTGCACGAGAGCTATCGGAGTTTTACAACTGTGCCAGGATTTTCAAGCCGATGACCGGGTTCATGGCATCCCGCTTCACCACGGCCAAGAGACCTTCGGTCATTACGGCAGATGGGACGGCCGGAACAGAACTTTTGTCGAAGCCTGAGCCCAAGGCTGCTGATCCAGCAGAGGAGGCGGCCAAGATTGGCATGTACGGTCAGATGACCAGGACAGTCGAGGACTTTCACCCGACGCGGCTGCTGTGCAAGAGGTTCAATGTCAAAGCACCTGCGCATTCCCGGCCAGATAATGAGACGGAGACCAGTTCAAGAGGTCGTGAAGCTGGGGGCCCAACGGACGATATGGGGGCCATGTCAACCCCTGCTGTTGGAAATGCCAAGATGATTGAGGATGGTCCCCCGATAACGACGACGGCACCAGTTCCTGAGCCCGAGCCCGCGATCAACCCCGAAAAGAATGAGGCTCTGGAGGGCAAGACGGCTCATGACGAGGTGCTGAGGGCGATTTTTGGAGATAGCGACAGCGAATAGCGATACCTTGTCCCGCGGGCAGAGATGGGACGAGGAGTCTATTTAAAGCCCTCCAGCATGCGCACGAGCCGAGCCGAGCCGCAGTATGATAAGTCTATCAACCGACAAACAAAAGTCAAGAGGCGAATGTGACTGATGTGATGTGATTGTTTGACAGCCCAACGACGGTGATGGATGTCGGTCGGCGTGCTTCATCCCAAAAGCCCAAGCGCTTGCAACTCCAGCGCCTCTAGCGCCTCCACTCCACTAAAGGCTGAGCGGCTAAGACCCTGCTGGCAGCGCAGGATGGCCTCTGATTGGCTCGCTCTGTTGCATCGCGGGGGCTCCAATTTAGGTTCCACGGCCTAGGGCCCGCTGGGCGTGAGCCTCTCTCCGCTCAAGCTCAGGCTCAGGGGAGCAGACCGTCGAATGAGGAACCGCGCCGCTCTGTGCTGCCCGTTCCCGTTCTTGGATGTTGTAACCAACTTCACTCACGCATCACATCACATCGCAACAGAGCTCTACGACGCGACGAACGAGTGACCAAACACGAGACAGACAGGAAGAGTGTGATACTATTCGACTGCTTGAACTGCGGCCGCTTCAATCTTGCTCGCCCAGTCACCCCCCCCCCCCCTTCTCCTTAGATGATCCAACTCGGCTACTAGCCTCGCCAACCACCTCGAACCGGTGAACTTCCTCTACCGACCTTTCTCCCCCATCCCACCCTCCCTGCGACCTCGATCCACGCTCCCCCCCTCCCATCGCACGCCGATTCGCGTGAGGAACAAGCCGTCACACTGTCTGGACCGCAGGAAGCTGGAATCGGACCGTCCGTGTCCCTGGAGTTTGAGAAGAAGACGCCGTCGCCCGCCTCCTCGACGACGACGCCAAGCACGCGCACATCGTCAATCCACCATCGCGACCCGACCCCCGACGACCTCAAGTCCGCCCAGGAACCTGACTCGCACATCCTCCTGAGCCGCGGGCAGTCTCCGCCACCGCAGTATCCCGCCTCCGAGGCCTCAACCTCGCGCCCTCCGCCCTTCTCGTCGCTCTTTACCACCTCCCCGCCGGACGACCGCACCGGCAAGTTCGTCGTCACCTTCGCTACCGCCGCCGCCTGCGAAGGAGAAGCATCTGGCTCTGCCGCGCCCGCGTACGAACCATCATCATCATCCGCTGCTCCGCTAGAGGCGCAGCCCTTTGACCCCGACCAGACCGCCGGGGCGTTTCGCGATCCCGTCGCCGAGACCAAGCGTGCTCTTCCCCGCGATACCAAGGGGGATTCCAGTCGCAAGGACGACGACGCAGAACCGCCGCCGGCTTATTCGGAGGGAGACAGTCCCCTCTTCACATTCTCGTACCTGATGGCTGCCGCAGGAGGAGCCTCGAGTATTATTACTCAGGTCCAGCAGGGCGGACCGCCCGTAAACGCTCTTGGAGATGTCGGCGCCGATGAGACGATTGCCATGGACCTGAGGTGAGCCCTCAAAGGAGGTACACGAACTGGGGTTGTAGCTGTAAAACTAACGGAGAGAATAGGGGCACCAGGTTCTACCTCTCTAGAGATGAGCTACTTACCTTGCCTGAGTTTGTCCTGCTGTCCTTGTTCCCCAACGGTTTGTTCCCGGAGGGGCACATGGGCGGCTTCTCGGATGGCGATGCTGTGCAAGTAGATGTAGGCCAACATTCCCCCCCCATTCTTCCCATCAAGATGAACGCCTGTCTCACAAACACATGACGTTAGTACGACCCTGCTTCGCTCCAGTACATGCTTGACTTCTTCCGGGACGTGGCACAATCCATCCCCACAGAGTCGTCACCAGGGACGTCGCAGGATGGGGATGCGACTTCCATCGGGGTCTCGCGCGACGACTCTAAGCGAGCCGGCATCATTGTGCTGCGTGAGGACCTTGACTTTTACGCCATCCCGCCTCGACCAGACATTGGCCAGCTGGACATGATTGCCGTGAAACGGGCGGCTGCAGAGGCACTGCAGAAGCAGGACGGCATCTTTTCCGGCCTGAAGCGAAGCGACGAGCCTGGTACTACCGAGGCACACCTTATTGAGATGTTGACGGCAGGGTAAGCACCCGTTGAACCCCCCAAGGTTTGGACATGGTGATCTGACTCAAGTTTAGCGGCTTCAACCACGACGACCGATGGGGCCACCGCGCTGGCGAACCTAACAAGGCCGTCATCTGCAGTCTGGCCCTCGCACGGCTGCGCAGCGACATCCGCGGCAACGAGATGGGCACCAACGCCGTGGGCATGGCGCAGAAGCTGCTCCTCTTCTGGCGCAAGCCCGCGAGGCGATGCTGGTGGGAGGGCGTCGAGCTCGACAACGTCGACGGCGTCGACGGCAAGCTCAAGGTCTGGATCCGAAGAGTGTGGACTCTGGAGATGAGCGTCATTGGCCTGCGTTAGAACCATCGCTCGCAAACACACTACTTCTTTTTTGCCCCTTTAGAGTCAAGAACGTATATCTAACCAAAGCCCCTCCCCCTCCAACATTTCTCTTTTGTCTATTCCCATCTTGTTTTTTACCCCTTGTCTTCTCTACTTATTAGGCTAGTTGTTCTTTTTTTTTTATCTTTTCCCATCGAAAAGAGTGAGGGAGGAATGCTGGGAAGGGAGAAAAAAAGAACGAACATTCGCGCAGGGGGTGCGACTTTGCAAAGGGCGGGCGTCTGGGTGCCATTGGAACGCATGCTTTTTTTTTTTCTTTTTAAACCCATCTTCAATACTTTTCCGTGTTTGATATACAACAAGAGAACGTTCGTACTACACAAAGACTGTATGTGGCCCTCTCCCCCCTAGTGTTTGCGTTCCGCCACTTGATGGTTAGGTGTGTTCGTAGTCTTGATGGCTGCGGGCGAGATAGGAGTAGTTAGGAGGATTTAGGTGATGTAGTATGCTGTTAGGATACAGGAGAGAAATAAGTGATTCATTGCAGTTGCTGAGCTGAGCGTCGTTTTGATGAAGTCTATGTTGATGTGTTTAGGGCCTAGGGCCAACTGCCCAGGAACGATTGCAAAGTAGGTGACTATTCGATCCCTATGTGACCCTTCCATGATGCACCGTGTAATATCGCAAACCTGTCTCCCCCGTTTCGTTTGGTCTCACTGCAAGTGACTCACATAGGTTGAGGCTGAGTTGCGTTCCCTTCTTTGGGATCCGTATTCAGGATAAACTTGAGATCCTACTCCTATTAGCTCCGGCTCTCGAGGGTTGCTCCCATCTTACCTCAAGTTTCTCTTGCATGTTGTCTCCGTCACCGCCAAAGGTAAAGGTTGCCAGCTTCCTCTTTCTTTGCTGAAGATTTACAATGTTCTACTGAAGCTTAGCATGTGGATGGACTATAGCTTAGCATGCAGATGGACTAAATCTAGATGCTTATGATGATAATTGGGCGATCTTACCTCTTCTACGGTGCCCTTCATGATGTACCGGAAGATTTTGACCTCCTTGGTTTGGCCCATTCTCAAGGCTCGGGCCACTGCTTGCTCCTCAACAGAGGGATTCCACTGCGGCTCGACGATATGGACCACGTTAGCGGCAGTTAGGTTCAATCTGCAATGCCGTTAGGATTCATGCAGGAGTAGCTATTAGGCCTCGAAGCTTGCATACCCTACCGCTCCGGTTTCGATAGACATGAGGAGTACAACTACTCGTGGGTCGTCGCGGAAAGTGTTGAGACGGTTCGACCTCTCTGCATAGCTTGTTCGACCGTCTACTTGAACGTAAGGAATCCTCGCGGTTGTGAAGAGCTGTGCCAACGCATCTAGAGTTGAGGTCCAGTACGAAAAGACAATGCTAGCTTCAAGTTAGCTTTGTCTTGATTGATAACCTTGCTTGCTGGCACTGCTTACTGCTTGATACCCGAGCCGTGATTCGCTACGTTTTGCACCACGGTGCCAAGCTTGGTTGAACGAGGAGCCGATGAAGAAGCCCCTTGCTGTGCGATCTCCCTCGTAATCTCAAAGTCTACCGCAGGACTCAGACGCGGGTCAGAGGAGGGGCTCGAGAGTTGCAGTGGGCGACTACAATCAGGGCAAAAGGAGAAATTCTCTAGCAAAATCGCGTCATCCTCGGTGATGTCTGAGCACCTTTCGCATTTGGTACTCTTATTTCGCAGCGAAAGGTAGGTCGAGGTTTCTGTGGAAGGGAGAGTCCCGCGGTTGCACAGCATCCGCATCTTTAGGATGGCCGTGAAGAGGATGTTGTACTTCCTGATGCTGTTGCTGGAACTGACTATGTCGTCAATATCTCTCCTGGATTGACTTAGAATGCCCTCGTAGAGATCTCGCTCTTCTGTGGAGAGAAGGAGTTGCACTACTTGCTCTGAGGACCCAGGAAGACTGATATGTTTCTCGGTTCTGTGGAGACAATAGGCCTGGAGATAGTTTCGGAGTGGTTTTGCGAAATTTGGGCCTCCTTCCGACAGCGGAGCTAGAATGTGGCTCTGAAATGAAGACTTGGTCGGGAAAGGTGGCAGTCGGAGAAAGGAGGCAAGCGATGCCAGCTCATCCAAGCTATTCTGAATTGGAGTTCCCGTCATACACCAGCGTCGATTAGTGACGAGGTTTGAAACTGCGCGAAACTGTTTCGTTCCTGAGTTCCGAATCCAATGTGCTAGCGCCGATCAGCTCAATGCCGGCCCGAGAAGAAGCGTACCGGCGTCCCATACCTTCATCCAGAACGATTCTATACCAAACCATTCGGCCAAGCACCCCGAGCCCACCACGGTCTGCGACTACTGTCGCATACGTGGTCAAGACAATATTTGGCGAGGTCAGTTCTTCGGCGTTACTGGTTCGTTTTGTTCCGTGAAAGATCTCATAGCTCAGAGCGCCCGGGGCAAAGTGTCTAATAAAGTTCATAAGTGGGAGCGTTGAGAAGCGCAGGGAGATCGTACCTCTCAATCTCTGACTTCCAGTTTTCGACGAGTTCTAAAGTCAATTAGCTTCGTAATCGTGAGGGCCAAATAGACTTTCATACACGCAGAGGTCACAACAACCAACGTCGCCCTTGTCCGAATTCTCTGGTCCCCTTGGGCTGCTTCTTGATAGAACGCCCCATGGTCGTCTGCCAAGGGCTGCGATTGCAGGATCGCCGTGAGCATCGTCAGGGTTTTGCCGAGGCCCATAACGTCGGCAATAAGTCCCCCGTAGTATCCCACTGGAGATCCATTGCCCCTGTCATATTCAGTAAAGCTTCTAGTATCGTAGACGAACTTCACGTACCCAGCCGTCGCGAAATGACGAAGCTCGCTTTGGAGCTTCTGGCTTACTTGCTCTGATTCCCGCTGCAAGATAAAACACACTCCAGATTCCTGGTATCTATCAGTTGTTAAATGAGCTGGGGAAGATGATGTAAAGAACGGGAAACTAACGGTTTAAGCCACGATAAAAGGCCATCCGGCCGGCTGAAGTTGGCTGTTTCGACGGTGGTCAATGACTCCAGGATTTCATTAATCTCAGCAGAGACACGGGCCTTTCCCTCCCCGGACAAAGCGACACCGCAACCAACGAAGTCGTTCATATCCACGTCGTCGTCCGGAAGGTGGAAGAATTGCGGATTGCGGTACTGAATTTGTGGCTCAAGGGCCTTTGGATGCTGAAGGAACCCGGACGCTCTGGATAGCCGGGTTGCCACCTCAGAAGACGCATCTTGAGGGCCAAAGATGTTGATTGACACTGGAAAGGATTTCCGTATTTTCTTCCCCTGCTTTTTGCGCTTCAAGAACTCATTGGAGGAGGCTAGAGCCTCGAAGCGGAGTCCCGATATCTCATTTAGGGCAGCCAATTTGTTGATGCTTCGAGTGTCCAGAATAGCACACTCATTTCCGTCACTTTGCAGGAAAAACTGACCACATTCAGCTTTTACGGGAAATGAATAGAACTTCTGACATCTGGTCAAGCATGTCTCGTTTGGTGTAAATGCGCTCTGTAGGCACTGAGCGGCTCCTTCATCCAGCTAGATAATACGCTATTTAGGTCTCATTCCCCCGTTGTCATTGCTGCTGGTGACTTACCGCGCCATAACAGACATCCTGAACTGGAATAAAGGAGCCGTAATCCAGTTCCATGAGAGAGTGATCGAATGGTTCCGTCCCAGGGTGGAACTGGGGAGATCCTTCCTCCTCCAAGGTACGACGCCGTTTGAGTGCTGCAGTAGCCATGATAAGGACCTAGGACATGATGACAGAGTAAGTTTAAAAAGGAGGAAAGATATTTGGCTTCCAAAAACCCATGGGATAGGTCAGCACACAAAGGTCGCAAGTCACAGAGAAATCACAAAATCAGGCTGTGGGAAAACAACCTGATGCAGGCTTCGCCCCAGCCACAGGACTCGAATTATTATTTTACCAGGGTCGATCTCACGAATCAATGGCACCGAAAAGCAAGGCGCGTGCTGCGCCTGCCTCGCAATGGGCGTTTTACAAGGCAGAACAGCGCCCGTGGTGGCTCTTGCGTTATATCTTAGCCTACACGACGGCCAACTTGGAAATTACCCAGGTAGGTAGGTACTGCCCAAACCTGGGCCTTGTTTGACGTTTCTTCCCACCTCCTCCTTGTCGCCTCTCAGCACTCGAATTCTTCCTACCACATCGACAGCAGGCCGCTTCTATGCGAACCAAGCACCATGGCGGGACCCAATCCCGACAGCTTTGAACGAGCGCGAAAGAGATTCATGGCATCTCTCGACCCAAAGCTCCAACGCCAATTTGCAGCGTGTTCTTTACAGGATGTTCACTCCACGATCCGAGAAATCCAGTGCAAACAGGCAAAGGAGGGGAAACAACGGCACATGCAACGCCTCCAGGCTTTTGTCGAAGCCATGGAGCAGTTCAGCAAGATCATTGAGGTTTTTCTAAATGTCCACGAAGTCGTATGCTTCGTATGGGTAGGGCTGGCACCCGCCTTCTGCAAAGGTCGCTTGCTGATCATCTACAGGGCCCGATCAAGTTTCTCCTGACGGTGAGATATATGCAAATTACCATAGGCGGTTAAAGTGCCCTCCTGTTAAACCTTGTCCAGGTCACCAGCACGTATTTAGACATATTCGACAGGCTGCTCGATGCGTACTCGCGGATTGGGGAAGCTATCCCCGGCCTATTACACTACAGAGATGTCTTCGAAAGCTCCTCGGAGGTAGCAAAGGTGCTCGAGGACTACTATTCTGACATCTTGAACTTTCATCACGAAGCTCTCGCCGTATTTGCGCGACCAAGTGAGACTCATTCTTACACTTGAAGATATCGTGTGGCTGATGAACATTAGAATGGAAGATGCTCTTCAATTCAACGTGGAAAACCTTCGAGACCAATTTCGGGCCCATCCTCCAAAGCCTCGGAAGACGCCGAGATTTGCTGGAAAGTGTCAAAGCCACGGCGATGCTCGAGGGAATACAACGATTGCGAGAAGATCAAAAAATCATGCTAGATGAGCAACGGAATCATGCAGAAATCCAAGAACGCGAGAGACATCGACTGCTCGTTCGAGAGATCAAGATCAAGCTGCAGAGCCCGGACTATCAAGCTGACCAAGAGATTTCAACCGAAGACAGAAATGGCGTCGCATCAGGCAGCTGGCTTTTTACCGTTCCAGCGTTCCAAGCCTGGTACGACAGCGAACTTCCTGATGGTAGGATCATGTACATACACGGTATTCCAGGCGCGGGTATAGCGAGACCGAATTTATCTGAGATTACACGGGAACTGACTGAAGAGCAGGCAAGACAACTTTGATATCGACAGTAGTCGAGAAGCTACTTAACGAGAAACTCTCTCCAGATCGCCGAGGCTCGGTTTCCTACTTCTATTTCAAGTACCGCCAGAAGAACACCCACAATGCTTTTTTGCGTGCCTTTTTGGACCAGCTCATCAATCAAGATATACACCTATCAAGTGTATTGTCAGGTGAGCTCTCTAACCTGGAGGCTGTAAATCTCAGAGCCACAAAGAAGCTTGAGGAGCTGGTCAAGGACGCCCTCGAAACGTACCGAAATTCTTTCCTCGTGCTAGATGGCCTGGACGAATGCTCAGAGGGGCAGACCGAAACGACTGTGAAGTGGCTGCTTTCACTGATCAATGACGGGCACCAAGGGTTGCCTCTGCGTATTCTCTTCTCGGGTCAGCGCGACGGGGTCTTGGACCGATTACTTGATCCATACCCATCGATATCCCTAGATGCATCAGAAACACCAGCCCACATTGAGGACATACGACAGTACTGCCAGGGTTTCTGCGACAAAATAGAACAAAAGTTCAAACTATCTCCGGAGCTGAAAGATGACATCCTCACCATGGTCATGACAGAGTCAAGTGGTGAGACAGTCCCTTCAAGAACAGTTTCGCCTTTGACCCAGCATACTAAGGTCCCTTTAGGAATGTTTCTTTATGCTCGGGTTGTTCTGGATAACCTACTCAGCCAAACCAGGCTTTCCCGGCTGAAGCAAGAGCTTAATCCCGACACATTCCCGCGTCAGATTGAAGATGCGTGAGTCAGCTTTTCTTGCCATAGCCGCGATCCGAGGCTGATATTGTGATTGGGCCAGGTACGAAAGAGTTGTTGCCCGTATACTAGAGGAGCCGAAGGGCGAAGATGCACGTAGTGTGCTAGGCTTGGTCATAGGCGCTCAACGATGTCTTCAGTGGCGAGAGATCCTTGCCTTCTTCTGCATTGACCCAGCGCAAGGAGAGATCAACCACGACGAACTTCTTCAGGAGAGCTGCAAGGAGCTGTGCGGATCTCTCATAGACGTTTACCCGGTGAAAAGCGACACTACAAGCTCTGAAGACCGCCTGAGAATTGTACACGAAACGGCCCGGAGGTAAGCAATAACAGTCGTCAAGACGAACAGATCTAACAGCTCCGGAATAGATATCTGATCAGGAAAGAGTTTGTCAACACAGCTCTTGAGAATATCAAATGGTCTCGGTTCTGTTTGCAGTACTTGACCTCGACACCTTTCACAGCAGGTTGCACTTCCCGGCAAATTCTTCCGCATGCAAAGGAAGGATATTATTCTCTGCAGGACTATGCTGTGCAAGCCTGGTATGACCATGTTCAGCTCTGGATCCAGTCCCAGGACACCCTCGACTCGACCCTGCATGGAGAACTGCTCGACAACCTGGAGGCCTTTCTGGAATCCTACGGCCGCCGATCTTGCATACACCAGAGCCGTAGTGCAAATGACGACAGACGGGGCGTACTGGAGGTCTTCAGGAACCTCCCTCAGGATCCGAGGGAGAGAAACAAGTGTCTCAGTATTGAGCTACGGACAACCATGATACGAAGTCATCTTGAACAGGTTCAAGGCGGGAACTGTGAGACCGCTGATGATTCCTTTTATGTTCTCCACGGACGATCTTCAGTTCTCAAATGCCCTAAACCGTGGTGCGACTCCTTCCTGACCGGGTTCGAGACGGCCGACGAGCGAAGAAGGCACACCAACCGTCACGAGCGTCCTTTTCAATGTCCCGAACAAGACTGCTTTGCAGCGGAAAATGGATTCGAGTCTGAATCGGCTTTAATAAAGCACAAAACTTCCTGGCATCTGGATCATGACAATACCGCGTTTCCTAAACCGAAGACGTCGGCCAATCTCGAGGAAGCTGCTCGGTTAGGCGACATCCGATCAATCGACTCCATGTTAGCCTCAACACCGAAAATCAGCAGAAAAGTAACGCTAGCGGCATTACTGAGTGCTGCTAAGAATGGGCATTTGGACATATGCCGTCGCCTTCTTGACTCGAGGCCCGATGTCAACGGAGACATGAAAGCTGCTTACAAACGACAAACCGCTCTCGAAGCGGCAGCAGCTGAAGGACACCTTGATGTGGTCAATCTGCTTCTCGCGCGTGGTGATTTCGACGGAGAGCAAGATGCAGTTGCTCTTCGAGCCCCTTTACTTGGGGCCTGCGGGCAAGGCCACGTGGAAACCGCAAGGGCACTGTACGAGGCACGAGGATGTCGTGAGCTTTACAAAGCTCTTGCAGTGTTGTATTCCATTATGAGTGGGAGCTTGGCTATGGTGGAGTTTCTCCTTGCCACCGGCTTCGGGGAATACGTACACATCGACCAGAACTTCATGGTGTCTCTGGACATATACCTCCTGTCCGACTTTGACGAAGGTGTCGCGTTGGTATTGGACGCAGCAAGTCCGTCTTTGCACACACATGTCCCCATCACTGGAGCAGTCGAAAGGGGATTTTTCAAGGTGGCCAGAGTATTGCTTTCCTACCCAGGTCTAAGACTAAGAGGGGGACACTTGAGAGAATGTCAGAGTGTGGTGCGAGAGAGCGGCAGGCAGGACCTAATTGATCTTTCGAAAAAGATCAAGTTGTTGACGGACGATTTTTGAGTCAAGATGCATTTCAACCAACAGGATATCTCAGTTATATAAATTTCTATTTAGTTTATCAACCCTCTAAGGACGGCATGAACACACACGTATACAAGAGCACTTCACTATATCGCTATTACAGTACGCCGCTGCGAGGTCATCATTCCCTTTTATCCATCGAATCTCTTTACGCATGACTCCTCTTTGCAAGCTGCACCATCGGGCCATCCCGAATCCCGACAAAAATATCATAAAGCTGATACTGGTCGACGGTGCGACGACCCTCAACAGCCTCGGGGCTCCCGCCTCCAAGGTTACTGGCAGGGTCCCTCCGGATCTCAAAGTTGTAGATGATCTTTGCCAGCACCAGGCTCATCTCGAGGTACGCCAGGTTCTTGCCGATGCAGCTCCGCGGCCCAGCAGAGAAGGGCATGTACCCGCTCTGCGCCAGAGCAACACTCTCAGCCGAGACACCCGCCTCGTCGTCGACGATCCACCGCTCGGGGCGGAACTTGAAGGGCTCGGGGTAGATGTCTGGGTTGTGGTGCAGGCAGTAGGAGGCGGTGCTGACCTTGACGCCCTGGGGGATGTACTGCCCGTCCACGACGATACCTCCCTCCTGGACCTCACGGGATAGATCTGCGGGAACGGGGGGACTCATCCGGAGGGTCTCCTCGATAAAGGCCTTGAGGTACTTGCAAGAGTACAGCGTCGTCCCAGCCTTGATGTCGTCGGCACTAGAGAACGCAGAGGTGATCTCCTCAGCCAATTTCTCCTGAACATCCACATTGCGAGAGAGGTAGAAGAAGGCCGCAGCGGTGCTAATAGCAGCAGTATCAGAGCCCGCAATAATGAGCGACTCGCTCTCACCAAAGAGCTCATCTTTACTGTACCCCTTTCCGGTCTCGGGGTCCACCGCCTGGAAGAGGTAGTGGAAGAAGTCCTTGCGAGTCTCCGACTCGGGCTTCTCGAGCGTACGGATGTCGTCCTCCACCCGGGCTCGCTCGGCGAAGCAGTTCTCCACAAACGCCTGCCAGTTCTTGAGGGCGGGGGGAGCGGCCGCGGCGAGGAGCTGGTTGAGGCCTCGGGGCTTGAGCCAGACCCAGAGGGCGGTGAAGGGGGAGTATGCGATCTGAGGAGTCAGTGGAAGTATATAAGATAGTAGTTGAAGGTTCATACAGGGTGGAGGATTTGCAAAAAGTCGGTCATGAGGCTGGGGACATAACGCAGCTGGCAGTCATGCTCCTTCATGCCAAACGGCTTTCCAAAGCAGAGATCCCCCAGGATGTCAAAGATGAGATGGTCAGCCCACCTGGCCATGTTGAGGGAGCCGGACCATTCATTCTCGCCAATCTCCTGGTTGATCAGCTCGCACCACCTGTCGATGTTGCTGTGGATGAAGGGCTCGCAGGACCGCAGGGCCTTGTCGGAGAAGGCATTGTTCATGACGCGCCGCTTGCGGGCGTGGATGGACTTGTCGATGGTGTTCCATGTCGTGAGGGCGTGGACGCTGCGCGGGTAGGCCTTGTAGTACTCTGCCTTCTTGACGTTGGCCTTGTTGCTGAAGATTGTCTTGAGGCCGGAGGGAGTGTTGACGAGGACGCTGTTGGGGGTGAAGCGGAACGTGGGGCCTAGACTTGTCAGACTCTGCCACATACTTTAACACATCGTTGCATACCATATTTCTGCTGCAGCTGCCAGAACCAAATGTGCCGATCCTTGTTCTGGGTGTGATAGTACGCGGGAAAGGCAGAGATGCGAGCCCAGAAGGGGCCCGGGATCTTGGCCAGAGGGTGGAAGTACAGGCGGTAGATGACCGTTGCGACGAGGTAGCTCACGGCCAGAGAGGACGCTAGGGCGACGACCTGGAGGGGAGAGGGCCCCGAGGAAGTGTAGTGGGAGAACATGTTTACGACTTACACTGGAAGCCGAGGGGACGGAACCACGACAGAGTTTAGAGAGGTCAGGGACAGATTAAAAGGCAACCTCGCCCACTCAGGGACGAGGTGATTACCCAGCTTCTACATCCTGCTAGCCGAGCAGTTTAGTCTGGCGATGGATTCCTGGTCGAATGGCCTGAATCATGCAGCTATTCCTACAGACTGAAACCATTCCAGACGTAAAAATTCACGCACTTATTTCCGCCCGCAGTAGGAGGTTTACTATTCCCACTAGCAGATGTGGCTTACTATAGTACAGAAGCGAACCAGGCACTGGGTTCTTTTGGTCTTGGAATGGTGGCAGAGTGGTCTAAATGGCCCACCGAGGAAGTGGACGCCGACTTGGCAGATCCAGGAAGAGATTCATCCCTGTTCCTGCAGGGAAGATGCACCATTAAGGCGTAATCTAAGATACACGCAATGGGGCCTTGGTCATTAGATGCCCCGTTCCCTGAGTTGTCGAGATCCTGTGAGGGGAGTAGATCCGACACTCGTCTTACACGACACGTAAGAGCGGGATATTGTTTCGCTGTCAGTTCGTATCAACTGTCAGTTCGTGTCAACTATCAGTTCGTGTCAACTATCAGTTCGTGTCAACTGTCAGTTCGTGTCAACTGTCAGTTCGTGTCAACTGTCAGTTCGTGTCAACTGTCAGTTCGTGTCAACTGTCAATTCATGATGACTTCTTGACGTCTTACGGAATCCCCTGGCCCCCCCCTCAGTTGAGGCGTAGGACCCATTCCCGCTGCCTATTCCCAGTCCGTCTCTCTCTTCGCATCGACGCCAAGAGGCGCCGGCTAGGGATCCCTGCAACTCCATCAAATTATCCCGGCCAATCAACTCAGCCACGGATCGTTCAGAACGTAACCGGGCGTCGCTCGGCACGACCCTAGTTCCTTGCGGCTCCCCGCCCTAGATCCATCGCTCCTTGGACCATCGACCTTCCCACGGCGCCCCCAGACCCGGATGCTCCCCGGGAGATCAGCTTGTCTGAGGTTGTGACTAGTTTAGAGGATACGAGTGGTGGGGAGTCTGATAATGACTCGGTGACGGTTACAACTGTACGGCACAGTTTGTAGGTCCCTTTGCTGAGGAACTGAGTCCTTGGCAAGAAACGGTGATATCCGCGTGTGCTGTAGGGGTCTGCATGCCTCGCCCCTAGACTAGACGCCAATGAGTAAAGGCCCCGCGAGGAAGAGCAGATTTGATTCTGCAGGTGAGAGTCCGACCTCGAAACGCCACCGCGTTAGACACATGGCAAGCCTGTTTGTGTCTGCAGCATTTCTTTTGCTTGGATTAAAATGCAAATCCCTTCCCCTTGATCCCTTCCTGAGTGATTGTCAGACCAGAAGCTCGGGTCTCAAACTGCCGGATGGCTGAGAGCCTCGAAAACTACAGGCAGCGCCTCGACGGCGCCGCCATCGCGACCTACGTGCTCGCCATGGTGATTGTGCCTCTCAAGATCTGGTGCAGGAAGAAGACGGGGGGGTTGGCGAGGTTGGGAGTTGACGATGCCCTCTCTGTGCTGACGCTGGTGTTTGCCAATGTGTTTTTCTACCTCACCATGATAGGTATGTCTGCACTTCCTTCTACAGAATCCCTCTGACAATTCAGGCCTCCGTCCCTATCTTGGTCGACATGTTGGCGTCGACGTCTCCTTTCCGGAAGATGTCATCGCCTTTCTCCGGATCCTGTTCGCCGCGTCGCTGACCTACGTGGTCTGCATCGGCTTCATCAAGCTCACCATCCTGGCATTGTACTGGAAACTCTTTTCCATCACTGCCCGCATCCCGATCGGCGTCATCTTTGGCTCCGTCGTCGCCTGGATGGTGGTCCTGGTAAGTTCCCCCTCAAACCTCTTGACAGTCTAACTGACCATCAGATCTTCGTCGCCACCTTCTCCTGCAACCCCGTCCAAGCCCAGTGGAACATCGTCATCCCCAACGCCAGGTGCCTCGAGCAGAAACCCGTCTACCTCGGCGGCTCCCTCCCCAACGTCATCGTCGACTTCGTCCTCGTGGGGATGCCCCTGCCCTCCGTCTTCCGGCTCAACATCCCGCTCGGGCGCCGGCTCATCCTGGCGGGCATGTTCGCCCTCGGCTTCTTCATCTGCGTCGTGTCCATCGTGCGCCTCACCATCGTCATGTCCATCCGCACCGACGACCAGAACGTCACCTACAACCTGCGCGACTTCATGCTCTGGTCCGCCGTCGAGGTCAACATCGGGCTCGTCTGCGCGTGCCTGCCCAGCATGAGACCTTTCCTGCAGATCATCGGGCTCAGCAGGCCGTTCTCGACCGCGAGGAGCTACGGCGACCCCAGCCGGCCCACGGGGGACAACAGCGCCCATCCTTCGTCGGCGAGGGTCGAGTGGAGCGAGGCGTCGAGGTCCCGTAGGAAGGGCGGCGGCGGCATCTTTTCCACGTTGGCTGGGCTTTCCAAGATTGACAGCGACGAGGACGGGTTCCGCATGATCGACCACATCACTGCTTCCAACGGCAAGACAAAGACCGAGGTTGGGACGAGGACGAGCAATGACACGGATACGGAGTCGAGGGATGCGTCGCAGAAGGGGGGGGGCTTTGCGATTTCGGTCCAGAGGGATTGGAGCGTCTTGGTGGATGACTCGAAGCGGTAGTACACAGTAAAATGGCGTTGGATGACAAGGGAATGGGGTGTATCACGAGATGTAAAGTATGACTAGGGACTTGAATACAATTAATACATCAAGATCATGGTGACTCGATGACAGTGATACCGTCAAACAATTGCCAACGGCTGTAGGGGAGCCTCTTACACCTCCCGATCTACTGTCTACCACCAACTAGAAATGCGTAGCACAGGTGCAATCGGTACAGCTCTCGGAACAATAGAATTGAGTGTCTTGTTGCAGTACCTTGACGCCCCTGCCAAGGCCAGGCTGCCTTGGACACTGCATACGCAACTGACAAGTCAGCTGGGTATGGATCTCGGTTAGTTCAGCAACGTGAGACTTGACTGACCATATCCCAACTCGATGCATGTGCCAGCTTATAAACCTCGCCTTCGGCTTACAGCATGGAGATTAGCGTCAGCTGTCAACCGAGCGCCACGTTCCACCGTCCATCCGTCAACGAAACCTTAACTTGCGCAGCTCACGTCAAGGAAGCACCGAGCCAGCATCGTAACGAGCCAGGGAGTCGGATCCGCATTTGCTGACATCTGCTGCGACCCTGGATCTCAGGGCCCGAGTCCGAGGGTCAGGTCGGCCCAGACGAGGGTATCAAATGGGGAAACATAGCCGTGGTATTTTTGTTGCAAAGGCCATGCTGATTCATGGCAAAGTCTGTGTTATTTACGAGGGCTTGCCTACGTTGGTGGACGGGATGGCGGTTGAGCATCGAGTCAAGAAGAGGCTGACAGCGGCATTAAAGCCACCTGAAAGGAGCGAAATGGCCAGGGCTGCACAATGCCAATTCTATTCGTCCCAGCGTTATTGCCGAGATTCCAAAATCTTACTCGGTACTGTTTGTGTAACGAGACCAGATGATAATTCCCTGTTTGATTCTCTAGCATATCTAAACTATACCTATAGACCACAGAATTTCTCTATAATTCCTTATCAAGTATAAAATATAATATTATAATATCTCTCTAAAATTATGAGGAGTCTTAGAGTACTTAGAGGTACACTTTCCAGCAATTTATTAATTTATGATGAGGCAGTGGGATTTAGCGTGGCTATCGATCCTGAGGTCACCGCTGGCAAAAGAAGCAGAGGATTGAACAAGCCAGCATCAGTCGGTTGACTCCTTTGCTCGGCAAGAATCGGATTGCCTGCCACTTATCAGTGGTTTCCTCTTTGCTCTTAACTCCTGTCTTCATTGTTCTCCTTACCCATTATCTTGGTTACAAGCAAGAGAGGTCCATGGTTGAAAATGCGACGTGTCGGTGTAATTCCCTTCTCAAGACCAACCTTGGACATGACCTCCGAGTCATGCTGGGTTCTTTTGCCTCTGCCATGGGCGCCGCCAACGCAGGCTCCAAGCCAGCTTTAGTCACGGGACGTTCAAGAACACAGCCACCGAGACTCAATCACGACTTCGGGTCTGACAGAGACCAGTTGCAACCAAGAAGGAGCACCTCGGAAGCGACGGAGCACCACCACCAGCAGTTCTCCTTAATACCACCAGCCGCGGGCCACCATAAACCGCCGCCCCGTTCAAGCTAACGTAGCCATCCAGCCTCTTCAACTGGCGCATCCTCCAAAGTATCCTTCTGAAGGCTCAATTGGAGCATACTCAAGGCTGAAACTGGGCAACTTTGCACCCGTGGAGTGCGCCTCGCCGACGGTGCAACGCGTCCACCAGCCGCCTTTGCTTCCATCTCGCTCACCAACGTTCGGGTCTTGACGGTGACTATTCCCATGGGCTCCGCCCGACCCGATGACCGGCATCCGGCATCCGGCATCACGGCATCTTGGCCGGACGCGGGGAAGAGAGCGCACAGCCGATGGATCCGTGTCTACACCTGCAGAGACAGCTAGCAGTCGTGTTCGCTTCTCTTCCAGTGGCAATACCTGATGTAAGACGCATTGAATTTCGTATCGCCAACCGTGGCATACGTACTCGTATAAATCAGCGGCGGCGGAGCACAAGCGAGACGGCAATGCACTGCCTCTGCCGAGAAAAAGGAAACTCATCATGGCCGTAAACTTGGCCAAGAAATAATGCCCTCGGTAGCCAGAGGTTCAATTAGCATGTTTTAGCCATGTCACATCCCTCAAGATCAGGAAACAAACGCGAGAATCCGGGGTCTGGTGGGCATGTGATCAACCAGGATCGCCCTAGTTGCTGGGTTTTAAAGTGCCAACGGAGGGGTTTAAAGTGCTAGTGATCGCTAGGCCCGAGCGATGTGATGTGTTGGCTGGGGTCTTGGCGGGCATGGGGGAAGCGCACGCGACTGATGGAGTCTGAGATGTTGATTCAAGAGGACGAACCTCGCTTGGGGAGTGACATCTTGCATCTGGAACCTCAGATCTTCTTTTGTTCCTGCTCCATATCCCATGAACTACAATGGAATAGAACCTGATGCACTGAATCCTGCTGTACCTTCATGACCTCTCTCCCTGCCCCTCACCGACGTCACTCCCAGCCTCCCATCATGGCGTCCCTCCCCCGCATCGCCTTCACCCTATTGACTTCAGCCCTCATCTTCTCGTCGCCAGCCGCAGCTCAGACCTCGGGCCAGTGCGAGATAAACGACCTCGAGACTTCATACCCGGCGCCTGTCGCCCACGACGACTGGAGCTATGGCCTCATCGCCAGCGACCTCACCCGCCCGCGGGGTATCCTGTTTGACACCGAGGGAGCCCTCATCGTAGTGGATTCTGGTGTCGGTCTGGTGCATCTTGAGCTGGAGGATCAGGGACGGACATGTCTGCGGGTGCGCAAGCAGACGGTGCTGTTAGAGAATGAGGACGTAAGTATATTCCCCCGACTTTTCACAGTCAACTAACAACCACAGCTGAATCATGGAATCGCCATCTCGGAAGACGGCCGCACCCTCTACGCCTCTACCTCGGACGAGGTCTACTCCTGGCCCTACGACCCCCAGGCCGCCACCCTCAGCACCTCGTCCACCCGCACAGTCGTCGCCAACATGGACAACCGCGGCCACACGAGCCGCACCCTCCTCGTCTCGCGCAAGCACCCGGAGATGCTGCTCGTCTCCCGCGGCAGCGAGGGCAACGACGACGACGAGGCCACCGACCGGTCCTCGGGCCACTCCCAGCTGCGCGCCTTCAACGTCTCCGCCCTGGACGACGACTCTGACCCTTACGACTTTATGGACGGCGACCTTCTGGGCTGGGGCCTCAGGAACTCGGTCGGCGTGGCGGAGCATCCCGTCACGGGGGGGATCTGGTCCGTCGAGAACTCGGTTGACAATCTCAGTCGGAGGGGGAGGGATATCCACGCGGACAATCCCGGCGAGGAGCTCAACTTTCATGGCTACCTGAATGGCTCGGATGACGACCAGGGCGGCAACTATGGGTATCCCTTGTGTTACACCGTCTGGTCGACGGATGGCTTCCCCGACCTGGGTGATTTGGAAACGGGCGACCAGTTCCCCGCTGACCGGGAGAGCGACAGCGACGAAGTGACCATTCTCGACGACGACCAGTGCAACACCGAGTACGTCCCTCCAGTGCTGGCCTTTCAAGCCCACACCGCTCCTCTCGACATCAAGTTTGACGACGACGGTGCAAAAGCCTACATTTCCTTCCACGGCAGCTGTAAGTCCCCTCCCTCTCCCCCAACAGCATACTGACAACTCAGGGAATCGCGACGACCCCGTCGGCTACGAAATCTCCTCCATCTCCTTCTCCTCCGGCAGCCCCTCGTCCCCCCAGAACAGCACAAACTCCACCACCCCCATCCTCTACAACACCGCCCTCGACAACTGCCCCGACCGGTGCTTCCGACCCGTAGGGCTAGCCTGGGACTCCAAGGGCCGGCTGTGGTTCAGCTCCGACAGCACGGGCGAGATCTTTGTGCTCAACCACGTTGGCAACGAGGAGGCTGATGCGGGGGACGGTGACGACGACGATGAAGGTGGTGAGAGCGGAGGAGATGATGATGATAGTGCGGCGGCGCAGTTCTTGAGGCCTGGGGAGGGGGCTTTGGCTGTTACGCTTGCGGCTGCTGTGGTGGGCTTTTTCCTTGCGTGATTTTATGAGCGACGATCAAAAGATTCGGAAGCATTGTTAGATGGATTCTGAGCGCGGCATATATGATGTTAACGTCCTTGGTGTTATAGGCGTAAAGGGGGACATTCCTGATCATATGAAACAGGGGGTCAATGCATACCCGTATATACCTAAACATGGGGAAACAAGATGTTCAAAGTTCTATTATTGACCAATTCTCTCCGTCCTCTAACTAAAAAAGGTTGAGTCCTTCAATTGTATCCTCCACCCTCATCATCATGAGGGGAGGCTTCGTTCTCGGTCGTGGCGTGAATCCTACTGGAACACGATTTCAAGTACACCGCAAGCCTTCCGGCCCGCATGCATCGTCACATGGCATCCAAGGATGTATCAAGATAATCACCCTTTTTATGCCTTGAACGCCTTGCTCTCTCTCTCTCCTATTTATCCTCCACATCAACCCTCCTACTCCTCAATCGTCTTGACACACTCCCACTCGCCCCGCAGGTTCTCCTTCCACAACGACACCTTGTTGTCCTGCCCGCTGACGGCCAGCACGTTGCCGCTGAGCGACCAGCTGACGCGCCACACGGCCGCCTCGAAGCTGAGCACCTTGGAGTCCCACTGGGTCGGGCTCGAGGGGTCCGACGTCCAGATGCGGACCGTCTTGTCCTGCGAGGCGGACGCGATGTACGACTTCTGCAGCACCGTCGGCGACCACGCCACGTCGCGCACCCAGTCGCCGTGGCCCGTCAGCGGCTCCGTCTCCTGCTTGTACGACTGGGACGCCGGGTCGAAGGCCCAGATCTTGAGCACGTTGTCGCACCCGCCCGTGACGAACCGCCGGTTGCCCGTGGCGGTGGGGCCGGGAGCGCTGCTGACGATGCTGCCGGGCGTGGTGGCGGGGGCCCACGAGACGGAGTTGACGCCGAGCCCGTGGGCGGGGAACGTCGTGTGGTCGATGCTGTTGTCCTTGAACTCGAGGACGCTCACGTTGCCGTCGGACGAGGCGCAGGCCAGCAGGCAGCCCGCCTCGTGGGGGGACCACGAGACGATGTTGACGGAGGCCTTGTGTAGGGGGAAGTCGTAGATGCGCTGCCACGAGCTGTTCTGTCCGCCCTGCTCCTTCCAGATGAACACCTTGCCGTCGTAGCCAGCCGACGCCAGGATGTTGCCGTACTTGGGATGCGCCCAAGCCACACACCACACAGCGCCCTCGTGTCTGTTGAATTGTCCCTCCATGTCAGTCGTCTGTCGTCCTCTATCCCAGCAGAGCTTTTCCCCGCACTCACCCCTTGAGAGTTTCTACTAATCGCTGGGTCTCGCCCTCGATTTCAAAGATCTTGATCGTCTTGTCGCCCGAGCAGGTTGCTAGCTTGCGGCCGTAGTAGTCGAGGACAGCATCATGCTGGAGAGGCTGTCAGTATGGTTCGGAGAGTATTGGAGCTTTCGTTGATCGGGTTGAAAGCTGTAGTGATGCATCCTGTCGCATCAGGCGTTGTTGGGGAGAGAGACGTACAATCATGTCCTCATGGCCAGAGTTGGAGATCACTTGCGCCGCCTAAAGGGGTCGAGTCAGCTTCTTGCGATTTGTCCAGCAGAATGAAGGGATCTAGAGCGAAATGGCACAGCTGAAACATACCATCTTGCTAACGTTGCGCCAAATTTACAGCGCAAAGAGAAAAGGGGATGAATTAAGGGAGTTGGCTAACAGAGGACACGATACCGCCCATGATCCTGGAGCTATCTGGCTCGCGCCTCCGTGGCGGTGGTGACAGTTGGCCAGGCGTTCAGTCACGTGAGCAAAGGCATGACCTCCAAACCCCACCTGCCGCTTTGGCTTCCGGTGCCAGGGGACTCCGGCGGCAGTTCCCACTAAAGTTGGAGTACGTACCGGGGTACCTCGGCGCAGGCTTCCCCGGACGGCACAGCGGATCTCAGAATCACGAGCCAGTGCCTTTCGCCTCTTCTGGATTATTCATCTACAACTTAACACGCCCTCATCTTACAGACTCTCTATATACCCTGTCGCGCCTTGTTCTCCCACAGTATTCGTCTGCTCCAGCATCCTCCGTCTATCGCTCACTCAACTGCCGATTCTGCTCACTCGGCTCAAGATCCGCTACTACACCCCGCCTTCGCCGAGGCACGCCGGCTCTACAACCACATCACCAACTCATCTGCACAAAACTCCATAGAATCATGGCGGACGCTTCATGTAGCGGCGGCACGCCTTTCAAGCGCCTCATAGACCACCAATCCCGAGATGTCAGCCATCATCAAGACCGTCTCGTCGACCGCGCGGGTCCTCAAGGTCATGCTGTAAGCCCCCCCCTTTCAGTATCTTCGTCTTCAGAGCCATACCTGACAGATCCCCAGTCCTTTAGATCTACACCGCAGCCCATGCAGGGCCCAGATGGCTTTGGCGTATTCATGGATGGCCCTTCCACCCTACCGGGCATTCCTCACCACCACGCCGCAGGCAGGTTAGCAGCTCACGCCGCCGCGTTGGAACAAGGGCACGCCCCTGGTTTTCACCCTGCGCAGACACCACAGTTCCAGGGCCAGCAGTCTCCTGCCGTGGACGTGAGTAACTGGGCTTCTGACTTCAACCGCTTCGCGACCCAGAACCAGCAGCGACAACCCGGCTTCCCGCAGGCGGCGGCCCAAGTACCCTTGGCCCAGCCGACTCCTCAGATGAACTTCCAGGCTGCCTTTGTGCAACCAAACGCTGCTTTCTCTCCGCTCTACGGTCAGACCAACGGTGCCTTCATGGGTCCCACGGCGACAGCGCAGCGACCTGCTGTGGAGGCCGACTTTGACGACGAGATGTCAAAGTGGATGGCCACCAACGCCGGCGCCGGGGGCAACATGGAGCAGGTGGACGCCATGATGGACCAGATGGCTCGCGAGCTGGAACTCAACGATGCAGCCCTCGCCGAAGCCGAAGCAGCGTCAAAACAAGAAACCGCCCCTGAACCGCAGATAGAAGACACAATGGCCCACCCCGCAACCCTGGAAACCCCAGATATCGCAAACCTCTCTCTCGGGACCACCAGCGAGCCCGTCGAGTCTGAGCCCGTGGACGCCGCCAAAACCAAGTCGGACGTCGCCGACGCCGCAGAACGGCTCCTCGAGTCGGTCCAGCACGAAGACGGCGAGAAGTGGAAGAACTCTGTCTTCCTGTCTCTGATGCGAGACTTCCGTGACGGGAGGAAGGACATTGTCGACAACGAGATCCGCGAGACCCCCGAGAACGAGGCCGATGCGTCCAAAGCTGCCCAGTGACGGCTACGGGACCGACAGGGTGGACCAGACCTCCCCCCTCTTCAGCACCGGGCCTTTCCGGAGAACGTGGTCGCCGGCCTAAACAGTCCGCATCAAGACGAGCTCACGTCGCGGTGGGAAGTTACCGCCACGTCCGCGTCGTCTCCATGGGACTCTGTCCCGTCATCCCGCGGCTCTTGTGCCCAACACCTCAGCCAGACGTCGTACTAGGCCGCGCCGGGGCAACTGGGAACAGGGAAGCAGAACAAGTAGTCCAGCATACCAGGACAGCTTTCAAGGGGCGAGTGGATAGGCTACTTGACATCCAAGACAGTATGAAGGCCTACAGTGGCAGATGCAGAACCTTGTATATCATCTTTGGCTTGGCTTCTTGAGATATCTTGTCCATACCTTTGCTATTTAAACAAGGACAACAATCGTGAAGCACATTTTCAGATGCACAGCCCGTTGGCATATCGTTTCAGGCAGTAAAACATCGCAAGTCCAGAGTCTCCGTAATAAGTAATGTCTTGATCATTGCTGTACTCCATAAGATCCCAGACCTAAGACTACAACACAATCAAAGCAGACTTGATCCTAGTTAACATCACGAATATTAGCAAGCTATAAACTTGCGGTGCTCAGTAGAATAACATTTTCTTCTCTCGCACGAGCAGGCGCTCCCAAAACTCCAGAGGTCCTATTTCCCATCCCACCTGCAACCCAAGATGCGTTCCGTTACATAATTCCCATTCCCCTCCCACATATGCTCTCTTAAAGTAACGACAGGAAACCCAATGACTCAAACACGACGGCGATGTGAAAATCGCGTCGCCAGATACCGACCCAGATCTTACGTGCGAAACGCCGTGTTGGACGAAAATGAGATGAAACAGAGGCAATCCGAGCGGTCACACCCATGACCGATGAGCCCTAAAAGAGTAAACTGAAATCCATTTATATCATTTTCAAGACGTTGACATCCATAAACAGCCGCAGCCGTCGATGTCAAAGGTTGCTCGTTTGCGCATCTCTCGGGCACGTTCACGCTTCACGGCCTCGTGGAGCTGCCTTTTTCTCTTATCGTCCGAGTTCACAATTTCCGTGGTCTCGTCAATGGTGATCATGATCGGCGTGCCGTCGTCCTTGTAGAGCTTGTTGTATTTTTGCCCATTATCAGTAATCTCCACTTGGCAACATGTCGTGACTTGATCTTCATCGAAAAGCACACGTTTCTCCACCATCTTGAAGCCTTTTGGAAAAGGTTTAAGTGCTTGGTCGAACGATGTCTCGTACTCTGAAGTAGAAGACGAGGCGGAGGCATCGGAGCTCTTGGTAGGAGATGACTTGAACGTCCCAGTAGCGTTCTGATGCGGATAAATGAAAATCTCCACTATGGTGCCGGGCCAGGTGCAGATCCAAGGCTTGTCGCCATCCTTGGCATTGATGGGCTTCTTCTTGAACTGGTGAGGTGGAGAGGGCGGATACGTATGCTTTTCGTTGTCATCGTCATCATCCCCGTCGTCGTCGTCGTCGTCGTCGTCGTATGGATCATCATATCCTCGTTTGCCCAGATCCCCAAATTCCTTTTCAGACACAATGACAGTCTTGTCAAATTTCCTACTCATCCACCACGCAGGGCCATAGGACGGCTCAGATGGGTCGTTGACAAGCTGAAGTGGAATTGGGTCGAGATTGGTAGGAGGCTGTGTGCCGAAGGGGAAGCTGGCGAACACACCATTGATAGTACCATTGTAAGCAGACAGATGGAGCTCATAGCCCTGTTTGCCGGTCTTGGAATTCGAGACATTCTGGATATCGATGGAGAAAAGTGAATAGACCATTTCGCAGGTCCAGGCTGAAGGCGGGGCTGAATTGTTCAAGCATTGCGTGGCTGTATTTGGATTGACATTGGGGAGTGCGTAGTGACCCGTGGCGACAGGTGGCAGGTCATCCGGGATAGTGGAGAGAGGCTCCGGCTGGGATGTAGCCGTGAGGGTGGTAGTGGCAGTAGGGGCTGAGGAGGACTCGCTAGAAAGGCGTGTGAGAATAAAATTCAAAAGAGAACATGGGTATAAACTTACTCTTCGCGGGGAGGCGGGGGGCCGTCGCGTCGTGATAACAGAGTCCCTATCACGGCACCCATGATGATACCCATCACGACCAGGCCGACGGTCAAAAGGCAGATAGCCCAATAAGGCACAATGCCCCAAAGCTTCTTCTTGGCCCGCCTCTGCCATTTGTTTACGGTGGGCTTCTCGGCGACATCAGCAGCAGCGGTGTTGATATCGTGGTGGCTGTTCTCGGAAGTATTGCTCCTCACCGAGGGACGTGCCCGCGGGAGGGCCAGATCGTCGTCTGTTGAGGAAAATTCGGGATTTCGAGTTGCCATGCCGATGCCACCAGCACCAGGTATGTCCCTATCCGGGGATGAAGGCTCAGTAGAGGGTGTCTGGGTAGTAGTGGTGGGCTTCGGTACGAAGGCGTTGTCCGGGTATCTGGTGTACGGCGGCAATTCCTCCATATGGCCCAGTGGTCCGATCAAGTCCCCAGCTTCCTCCCCGTCTGGCCCAAGCTGCCGCTGGTAACCTGTCCCTCCCCCATTGAAGCCCACAGGAATGGATGATGTCTCGCTGGATTCGCCCGAAGTAGTGGTCTGGGGATAGAGAGCGTAAGGATGAGTAGGGCCACGGGGGCCAGCATAGGAACGGTCCTCCGGAATGACGGCATTGGCGGCAGTTGATGTAGTTGCTACGCTCATAGTCCGCTGAGGATACATTTGGTAAGGGTGTGATGGGCCGGATGGGCCAGTGTATGGGCTTTCTACCCGGATGGCGGGTGAGTCGGATGACAGGCTAGGAACATTTCGTGCATGAGATCCGCCAGCGCTAGACGTGCCATCATTTCGAAGGGCGAGAGAGTCGTGAGCTCGGGGTGGCTTTGAGATACTAGAGGGACGGATTCTCATGGCAGGAGTGGTTTCTGGAGACGACGCCAGGACAACGGGAGGGAGCTGCTGCAAAGGCTCGGTGGGAGGGTTTGGAGACTCGGATGAGGATTGTGACCGATATTCGGGTTGAGGATGCGAGATTGAATGAGCGGAGGATGAAGAACCGGTGTTTTCGGAGGGTCGGAAGCCGTCGGCGACCATCAAGGCGCTGAGGTCGTAGTCATCGTTGCTGGAAGCACCACTGCCAGTGGACAACCTCAACGAACGCGAGCGTCTGGCCGAGGAGCGACGCTCGATGTCAGAGCCCTTGCCGTTGGGTGAATCCATGGCGTGGAGGGCTATGAGGCCACGGCTGAAGGCCAGAAACGCCGACGAGGGCGTGCCCTAGGAAGTCGTCCGTCGTCGGGCCTTGAGGTCGAAGTCGGGCGTTCAAGGGGGTACTGGTCTCGGGCACGGTCGGCAGTTCAATGGAAAGAGTGAGATCGTTGGGAGAGGCGGATCCGAGTCGAAAGGGCGTCGGAACGGGAGATTGAGCCCGGATGGCGGCGACGATGGCCCGACGGACCAGAGGCTTGATGAAGATGATGCTGACGGCGATGATGATGATGGCGGTTGGGATGGATCGATGGGATTGACGAGATGGACAGACTGGAAAAAGGCCAAGAAAAGCGAAGCGGGTTTGAGAGGGAGCGAGGGAGCAAGTGACTGGCCAGGAGAAGGAACCGAGCGGAGCACAGGAGGCGAGACGGACCAACAGGAGGCCGGCAAGCGCCACACCACAACACCCGCAAGGAGGGACCTAGCGGGCTCCAGTGGCCGGTGGCCCCTGTAAAACCCAGTCAGGCCAGGTCTGGAAAGGGGAAGAGGTCGAATGCCGACTAGGCCAGAGACGGACTAGCGCATACGACTGGGCTGCACCTAAGTTTTATTTTTCCTTGGACCTGAGCTGAGAGGAGGGCGCAAGGGATGAGGCCATGGAAAGCTTGAGAGAAGCGAATGAAGTATAAATCTCGTGGATGGGAAGTTTGCTCGTCGTTTCAAACACCTCATACAAGGGATGATTGAGGATTCGCATCTCACAAGGGTAGACACACACAAGAATGATTGTATGTTACTAAACCCACAAAGAAATTTGATCCTTGTGCTCGCTCTGCTACGGTCCATGCGAGTCAGGATACCCGAGCAAGATGCACGGGCAGACCTTGCCGGGGCGGGCTGAGCCAGGCAAGTCGTGTGGTTGTGATTGGTGGCTCCATTGCCCGTTTGGAGCACCACACTGTAGCCAGCGGTTTCAGCGACAGTTGCAGCGAGCGCCAGTTTTTTCAACACCGGCACAGTTCCCGTCCAAGCACTGACTTCAACTCTGGGCGGGCCGAGGAGGTTTCATTCCTGCGTCATTGCAATGGAACTCGCGAGACTCTATTTTCGGTGGCAACCGTCTCCTTGTTTTTGTCTCGGTGTTTGCCTCTCTGTTTCAATCCGTTTCTCGCATAAACAAGTTGAGCAGAGCGTTGTTACTCGACTGCCGGGTTTGTTCGTGTCTTGTCCCCTTCTCACTCGTGGGCTCGTAGACGGGTATCGGCAGCAGTAGCACCTTGGTCAACAGCAAACTCGTTCTCGGATCCCGCCAATCCATCAATCAATCGCAGCGTCACGTCCTGGCTGGCTTCCATTTTGCTTGGCAACCAAACCCCGCTGGTCCTTGGCTCAGGGTCGAGAACATCTTTTCCAAGCTTCAAGGTTCTTGGCCCATCTCTTTCTCAAGGCAAACTGAGCAAGGTCCGTGGGACTTTGAATTTGCCTTGTTGTCTGGAGAACCACATTTGCCGTCTCACCCTAGGCCTTGGAAGGCTCGAGAGATGGAGATTTCATTTACCAGAGACGCCTATCTATGGCAAAGGGTTCATTTTTAACCACATATGATCCCATGCGATCAAATCCAAATCTCGGTCCATCCGATCCCCATTTCGAGAGCGGGTAAACGTATTCCCTCAACAATTTTCGCCTCCATTCTGTCATCCCCTGGCGCAAGATCATCACTGCTTCATCGGCTTGAAACCCATATGATAGAGCCCGACCGCCGTGCCATTTCCTCCATCACATTCCTCTCTGGGATCATCTCCCGACCGAGTGGGTTTGCACCAGGAGACGACGATCCCAGCAGAGCCGGCAAGACTACCAATAGGCCGGCCACGGCGTCACAGCAATCGCCGTCCTCCGACGATCACTTGGGGATCCAAATATTTGCGAGACTTCAGGGACAAAGGTAGGTCCGCAGCAGATCCACATGACTAACCTTAACATCAAGCATCGTTCAACTCGTCCGAAGTTTTCCAGCTGCTGAGCTGCCAAGAAGCGACCAACCAAGTCGTAGGGCTCCGAGTTTCTTTTCCGTCGGTGTATCAACGTTGGAAGGAATCAAGATCTGGGGGTGCCTTTGCAGATTCCTCATAGTATCGACGTGTCACAAACAGGCTCCCCCTATTGACTATGGTCTCCGATTAGTTGGCTATTCATGCGACGGGTCTATCCAGTGCAACCGTCCTCGGGATCAAGCCTCGGGGACGTCGGACACGGGCGGCCAGGACACGAGGTCGGGAACACGAACCTGCACGACTGCACGCCGAATAGAGGCCCATGAGGGCCCCATGTGTCGGTCAACGAAGAGATGCAGCCTCGGGTTTCTCAGAGATGCAGACGAGTTGGACGAGCTGGACGCATGCGTTGTCACGGCGAACCACGGTAGATGGTGTCCAAGTCGACAGACAGCCACGATTTCCAGCATCATGTCGGGTAGGTAAGCCGGCTATTTTATAACATGCACACCAATTCAAAGTGAAGCTGTCGTCGATGCTCGCCTCGTTTTCATATCCCAGATGTGTTCCAACTGCCGGGAGCCAACCGCAAGGCTGCCCGGATTCTTGGATCGCTGTGTCTATCATCTAAAACGGTCACCTGTACGAGATTCCTCTGCAGCAATTACTCGCAGGCGACGGTTGTCATCCCCATCACTAATCTGTAGATCTGATAGACAGTCAAGTGGAGTTGTTAGGACCCTCGAGTCTCACACAAACGATCCGTCCCAGAGTAGAACTTGCGTGGATGATGAATTAAAGGGCTTGCTGTCCTGGCCTGAATACCCTAAAGTCCACCCTCAGAATGGGTTGCCTCCCGTCCTGTCCCCAGCTCACGAAACGACCACTGCAAGGCAGGCAGGCACTCCAAATGCACTTTCTCGAGCTCGCATCCTTGACTGACAGCCCTATATTTCTTTTCATCAACTCTGAAAGCCGCCCATCCATCACGCCTTTTCTCTCTCCCACTTTTCATGGCCCCCATCCTGGACGGCATCCCTCGATTCATTCATGTCCTGACGATCCATCAGGACGCCCGTGCGCCCGGTTCTTCTGGTGGCATCCAATGCATCACGTCGTCCCTCGAAAAAGTCGGGCTACCTGATCGGACGCCTTCCAATCCCATCTCCATCCCATACTCCAAGTCACTCTCCCCCTCTTCTGACATACATCTCAGCTGGGAGCGATCAGCCAAACGAACCAAAGGTCCATCCGTCGCCCGCGGTAGCTTGCAGAGATTCCCCGCCTCTGCTTGTTTCGTGTCCAATCGCCGCCCTCGACGGCCTGCACACTGCGACCTGAACGAAACACCTCGTGTGAAATGTGTGAAAAGGGCCCTCGCCCGCATTTCACCAACAGACTTCGGAGACCACGCGCACACACGCGGGATGTGTGTGACGGGCGTGCAGCCTCATTTATCATGGCTTTTTGTTCGATAGAAGAGGCAGAAAGGCAACCAGCTACGTGGTCCGGCCCCCTGCTGCACGACGCCCGCTGTCCATGGCATCTCGGGCGACCGTTCCTCGCTAGGTGGTCCTGCACGTGGATTCATTGGCGCGGCATCGCCAGGCCCATCAAGCTCTGAGTACCGCGCCGTCGTGCTTCTGTCGAACGCCCAGGTTGCATTGCTAGTCAGTCAACCGGGTCTTTCGAGGGGCAAGTTTCATGACACAGGCGGCTCGGCCACTCTTCCCGTCTCCCCCTTATTATACGAACCTTCGATGGAGGGTTCCATAGCCAATTGAGTTGTAGGGTGCTCGCCAGACAGCTGCCTCTCAAGCTCATCCCATTGCCATCAAGTTGATGTTTTGCATTCCACATTTCGAGCTGGGCTGAAGCTCGTTGGCGAACCAGGCTGATGGCATCTCAACGCCATCAACCCACCCTGCTCTCGCTTCACTCCTGAATTACTCGCCCAGAAGTCCTGGGCCTCACACACCCTCATCTTTGTGCACTATCATCTGTCATCTTTTACCCCTCTTCGAAAGCAAGGCGAACGTGGCGCACGATCGCCCAGCTCGCACTGCACCGGGCGCCTCTTGGCTGCTTCTTTGTCCATTTGCAGAGCCTCGCGGAACGTTTCTCCATCTCACCGACGCGGAGATCCATTGGTAGCCCGTCATTGCAGCATGCCGGCTTCGTACTTCACAACTTGACCGTCGTATCCCGTCGGCTCGCTCACACTAGACGCTGCGCGACTCACTACACCCACTTCACTCGTCCTCCCTGCTGATTTTTGCTCCTCTTGCACTGGAGCCTGCAGTAGAATGTGCAACAGCAAAGACATAGCGCAGCCGCCTCTTTTCTCATCGCCCGCAGGATATGAGGATTACTCTACGACGCAGCCGAGCGTAACGGCGGCTCCAAGAGCTCGCTTCGCCCGGCTACGCGACAGGTTGGAACCCGTGGGCTATATCTTTCGCCCCGTTCCACCCACTTCTACCCTTTCGTATGCCTCGTCTTTCTTCCTTAGCTCTCTCTCTGTCGATCTTTGTTCTCACTAACAAGGGAACCCCATCTTTCCATCCCCTTGTTGCCACGCTTGCCCAGGATCTACCCGTTCACATAGCTGCAACACCAGCATGAGCACCACCCTTTAGTCGTGAACTGCTGCGCACATCAACCACGGAAACCAAAGAACTACTCGCCACCCGCCTCATTCTCATCCCACAACTCCCAGTTACCTCACCCCGTAGTTGACCATGTCGCCCAAGTCCTACTCCGGCAACTCGTCCGTGTACTCGGATGATCGCATCTCTGGCTTCAGCACCACCTCGTCACAATGGACCACTACCTACGCCAAGATCCCCAAGAAGCAGCCCATGTCCATCCGCTTCCTCTCCTGGGTCGCTGGCGCGCCCCCGGGAGCTACCGCTGTCAAGAAGAGGACTCGGGACATCCCAGATGACCGGTCTAACCGCTCGGGCTACTCGACTCGCTCCTACTTCAGCGAACCCGACACACAGCTCTACTGGGTCGCACCGTCAAGCAGCCATTACTACTACGGCGGTAGTGGTGGCAGCAGCAGCAGTGGCCGCAGCAGTCATAGCGGCCGCAGCGGACGGAGTCGCAAGCATGGCGGCTCCCGGGGGAAGCACTTTGACGGGGCACTTCCCCGGCCGGCAATGCCCCCACCCCGGGGGCCGATGGGCGACCACTTCCCGCCTCCGCCGCCGCCTCCGGGCCACATGGGCGGAGGTTTCGGAGGCTTCCCTCCACCCCCACCCCCGATGGGCGCCGTCCCTCATATGCCACCACCACCTCCTCCCATGAACCCTCCGATGCAAGAGGCTGCGCCCTTCATCGATGTGACTGGCCAGAACCAGCCAGGAAACCCTTTCCAAGGGGGACCACCGATGGGAGGGGGCTACTCGTCGGCGTCGTCTGATAGCTACTACAGCTCAGATGAGGAATGAGTGATGGATCAGCATACCAGCGATCAGAAGAATCATTGTATGAATGGGGTTAATGAGCGGACCCATGGATCGCAGCCTTCTAGATGAAGGTTTTCTATTTTTGAATTATTTTTTGTCTTTCAGTGTTGTACAGCTAATGACCTACGAAACGGGACCTGGATGGCGTTCTTTTGGCGTTGGATCAAGGGCCATTGGACGTGGCCCAACTGCTGCTGGGATCAATCGGCAGTTTGGAAAGGAGATGGATGGATATGGACGACGAGTGTATCAAAGGCAAAAAAAATGCTTGACACGAACTTGACGACACGGCCTCTGATTTTTTCCTGCATTGTTTTCCCGTCCAGAGCGAACCAGTCGCTTGCATCAAACAACAGTTGGAAACGTTCAGCCGCGCTCTGTACAGTTTTTGTCTGAACTTTTGCTTCTCCTTTCGGAGGAGGCAATGCCCAAAGCACATATGTTTGCAAGCGAGAATCAACAGATACGTTTTTTACTCAGAAACACTTGTCTCCTCTTTGACTCTGATTTGATGTCATGGGAAAAGCCTTGGAGTTTGCCTTGACATTAACTTGACAAACGTCCACAACGGCCGAGTCCAAGCCACCCAGCGCCACACCCGAGAGCCATCAGCCGCCATTCAACCATGCGCAAAAATGTCCCGAAGCCCTCCTTGGAGGCCCCAATTACTACGTATGTTTTATCCCCCGTGCTGTCATCGGAAGAATATGCGCCATGACGGCATTAACGAACCCTTTGGGCTGGCTTTTAACCCCTCCCTTTCTTACTCGCACAGCCTCACCCATCAGCGGGCAACCACAAACGGTTTAGCGGCGGGCCTCCCCGCTGTGACTCTCCTCCCGGCTGTGGCTTGGCCGCTGTGAGTGTGCGGCGAGATCGGTGGCGCCGGCATGGAGGCGTTTTGTTTGATGGCCGCCAACGTCCTCATCCAAGTTGATAAACTGGATTTATCGTGGGGATGTTTGAGGTAGTAGAGGGCGCAGCTTTTTAGAACTTTGGGCACAATATAGCAGGGTGGTGGATATTCTTGGTCTGTCGTTGTGTGATGCAGTCATTCTGCATGTGAGCTCGTGCCCTCAACACAAGGCTCTACACATGCCAACGTAAGTCAACCCGTCAACGAGCACGAGCCAATACGAAGAGACGATTCAAACAACCCCCATCGCAATGCGACAGCAATCTTGGCGCGGGGATAAGGGACCCCAATGCTGCCTAGAGAACGAGGCAGACATGGCGCCTTTGATGCCTAGACTAAAAAAAAAACACCCAGCAAACAATGGGTTCAGAATCCAAATTGGGCCATTCGGCTCTTCTAATTCGATAGCCTGCTCGATTTCTACGGGCTTTTACGGGCTGTGACTCAAAACCAACGGTTCGCGTCCCTGGCCAATTGGACATCTCAACTGGGCGTGGGACAAAAGGTCCCTGACCACACCACACAAACTCCACCTCCGCCTCGTAAGGCTGGGCTGCGGATGCCTCCCCCTTCCCTCCCGGCCGGCGGACCCATGCCGGCGGACCATGGGCGGGCATCGTCTTATGTGCATGCGTGCCGTGAGGGCAAGAGGTATAAAAATCTCACGTCTTTCTGAATCTTGTTTCCTTTCTTTTCATTCAATCTCATCTCATCTGCTTTTTTGCAGGTTAATACCTTGAAAATCTCTGTTCTTGTGTGCTTTGCCGGTTTATAGCGATACTGCGCCCCTTGTCTCTTACACGCCTTACCTCAGCCGTCACCACTCATGATATCGCCCCTGCTACTACTTCACCACCTCGCTTCAGCAACAAGCATGGAGTCTGTCAACTCCTCGCACCTTGGCGAGGGCCACACCGAAGCTGGCGTCAGCGCCCCTTCCCAGTTCGCCATCCTCGACTTTCTCTTCCCTGGCTTCTCGGTCTTCTCTTCCGCCCTCCAGACTTACCTGGGCATCGACCTCAACCTCTACATCCCCCTCCTCCTCATAGTCTCGGGAGTCACCTTCGCCTGGACCTACATCAGCGACTACGCGTGGGGCATCGTGGAGAAGTATCTCATGTCCGTCGTGCGCATCCGCACCGATGACGAGATCTACAACATCATCATGTCGTGGGTCGCCGCTCAGCGCTTCGCCCAGGGCTCCCGCCGGTTCATCGTAAACACAAACGTCAACTCCCGGAGCTGGTTCCTGTGGCGGTGGAACGACGAGGAGGATGAGGACGAGGACGGCGAGGGCGACGGCTCCAACGGGACCGCCCCCCGCAAGAAGCCTCTCCAGTACACCCCTTCGTTCGGCACCCACTTCTTCTGGTACCAGGGCCAGCTTCTGCTCTTTGAGCGTCACGAGAACCGCGAGCAGTCTGGTTTCCTCGTTGTGAGCGAGCGCGAGGAGATCTCCATCTCCTGCTTCGGCCGCAACCCCCGCATCCTCAAGGAGCTGCTCATCGATGCCCGCCAGCAGTACCTGAAGAAGGACGAGACCAAGACGCTCATCTACCGTGGTGCTTCTGGCAGCAACGGCGGCGACCCGACCTGGCAGCGATGCATGACCCGCGCTAGCCGTCCTATCTCCACCGTCATCCTCAACGAGAAGGTCAAGAAGGATCTCATCGACGATGTGACCGACTACCTCAACCCCAACACTCGCCGCTGGTACTCGAACCGAGGTATTCCCTACCGCCGCGGTTACCTCCTCTACGGGCCCCCTGGAACTGGAAAGAGTTCCCTCAGTCTTGCGCTGGCTGGCTTCTTCCGCATGCGTATCTACATGGTCAGCTTGAGCTCCGCCATGGCTAACGAGGAGAACTTGTCAACCCTCTTTGCCGAGCTCCCTCGCCGCTGCGTCGTCCTGCTCGAGGATATCGACACCGCGGGACTGACCCACACTCGTGAGGACACCAAGGGCGCTGCTGCGCAAGAGGCTGCCGTTCCTGCCACTGTCCAGGGTGTGCCTGGAAAGACCCCCGCTGTTCCTCTTCTCCCCGGTAGACTCTCACTGTCTGGCTTGCTCAACATTCTCGACGGCGTGGCTTCCCAGGAGGGCCGCGTTCTCATCATGACCACCAATCACCTTGAGAAGCTGGACAAGGCCCTTATCCGCCCTGGCCGCGTCGACATGATCGTCAAGTTCGGTCTTGCCGACGCTGAGATGACCACCTCCATCTTCCGCGCCATCTATGCCCCGTACGACGGAGAGTCTGAGAAGGACAAGAAGGAATATGTCGACCCCGAAGAGGCCCAGAAGCAGGCTGCACTGGCCGAGAAGGCACGTGCTGAAACTGAGCAACGTATCGGTGCCCTCGCAAAGCAGTTCACCGCCAAGATCCCCGAGCTCGAGTTTAGCCCTGCCGAGATCCAGGGTCTGCTGCTCAAGCATAAGCGTGATCCCGACGCGGTGATTGAAGCTGCGGACGAGTGGGTGATTGAGACTCGCAAGGAAAAGAAGAAGAAGGAGATTGAGGATGCCGAGAAGCGCCGCAAGGAGGAGGAGAAGGCGCTCAAGGCCGAGGCCAAGAGGATCCGCAAGGAGGAGCGTCGCAAGGCTCGCAAGAAGAAGGCCAAGGCGAAGCGCAGGAGCAACGGCGAGAGCTCTGGATCCGACTCTTCTGACTCTGATTCGGATTCCGAGGTTGAGACTGGCGGTAACGAGACGAAGAAGGAGGAGGCCAAGGATGACAAGGGCAGCAAGGCTGAGACCCCCAAGACTGAGAAGACCGAGGAGAAGAAGGCTGAGTCCGAGGAGAAGCCTAAGGAGGAGACCAAGAAGGATGAGGCCAAGGCTGAGGAGGTCCAGAAGGAGGAGGCCAAGACCGAGAATGCAGGGGACAAGAAGTCCAAGGGCACCTCTGATTCTGGTTATGACACCCCGGACAACGCTTCATGACGAATCTGACGACCAGCATATGACACCAACACAGCATTTGTATAAACAGAAAAGAGCAGTCAAAAACATTGCCACACTAGTGGTAGAGCATGGAATGGCGTTTGGGGCAGGAATTTTTTAGCAGCAGAGAAGACCGACTGGGGGTTGCCATGTAACCTTTCCCCCTTTTCGGAGCACCAGCTAGGTATGCAAATGTAACCATTGAATAGCTGAATCACCTCCTCACCTTCATCTGAAGTAAACCGAAACCGAGTGCGTGACGCCTTCTGCCGGCAGTCGGCAGGAAGAAGTGTTGTCCCGGATAAGAACACGAGGGGTAACGGGCATCGCTAGTTTCGGCAACGATATGTGAACGCATTGATCCTTGGAGGATCGATGTCATCAACCTAGCCAACGGGTCCTGGATCGCAACCCGGGCTCGGCTGGAGCAATGCGGCATCGCATTCATCAAACACCGCTAATACACGCAGTGGTGGAGAGAACCTGGTCATTCGGCAGTCGACCGGAGCAGCCAAGCCGGGAGTGGGAGGAGTCTGAAGCGGCAGGTCGACGATGAATGGCTGAGGTGTAAGCCCCCTCCGTGTCTCCGTGGGATGCGACTAATGACGTGCGGCAGCGGATATAGGGGACCTGCGTGGGACAAAGGTGAAAAATGTCCACCTGTGGATGGCGTACGAGGCGAGGCAGTGCGGCTCAGCATCTGGATCTCAACCCGAATAAGAGAATCCTGAACGAGGAGCGAGGAGCAAGGCGTACGTGGTGCCTTACGTAGGTTCAGCTACCCATGGGTTGAAAGAGTGCATATCTGATCTCGCTTCTGCCTGTGCCGCTCGATGCGGAGGAACCTGGGGGGCCCGGTCGCTCACAATCACCCCCGCGGACTTAGTACGCGGCGTGCCGTCCAGATCCCACGGCGACCCGGCCGAAGTTGTCGAGCGATTATCACGGGCGCCTGATGGTGGTGCCTGAGATGCACGCTGCTGCACGTTGATTATCTTAGGTGGGATGGAGCCGGGGGCTAAGGAGCCCCCAAGTGTCTCAAGTCTCGGGACGGTTGAGGCAAAAGACCTGAAGCTAGCTGGATCAGACTTAGAAGATCCCAGTCGACCCACGCCGAGGAACGGAATACGGCGGCCCTTGGGATTCATTAGTGATCTTGGTGGGTGACTTGACGTCGTGACAAGTCAGGAAAAGGGTCGAAAAGGTCGCATTGATGAGGGACAAACCGGGAAGATGGCGCTAGAGATGTGGTCATCGCGTGGGACGCGGGTCAAATAAATTCCTCATGAGCGTGGCGAGGAGGACTGGCGCATGGGGGTTGGTGAGATCATCTCAGATGCAGACCTTGAAGTAGCGAGTGGTGGTGGAATTCTTGTGAACGAAATCCCGGAAACGATTCAAGGCATGATCCATATAATGGACAAAATTTGAAGTGATGGCCACATATGGATGTGCTGCTTAATTCAGGGCGACGGTCAAAAGCGCCTGCGGCCGATTCGATCGGCCCAGTCCGAGGTTGATGAATTCGGGCTCTGGATCCGCGATGTGGTAGGGATGTCCATACCAAGAGGAGCCAAGCATGATGGAAAATGCCGACGGCAGATGCATAGAAAAGAAGAGAAGCGGCAGCGCTTGATGGGGTGGGACGATCTGTGAGTGGTTGTGACCAGAAGCAGGGAAGGGATAGCATCGAGAGAGAAGGCCAAACATGCAGGTCAACACAAAAGGAAGATTAGGGCGTTGGCATTGTTCTTGAGCACTGTTCGCAATGAGGGCTTATACCAGGAAGGCGAGAAACATGGCTTGCGGCTGATGCGCGGCTGTAGGTTGGATAGGGCTAAGGTAAGGGAGAGGTTGTTGAAGAATAATAGAGGTGGAGTCGTGAAAGAATCGAGGTGGTGGTTTTGGAGGCGACCTGGGCAGGCGGGTCGACAAAGGATGCACGGCACATGGTACTAAGCATGTAGACTTGGCTGGTCATGAAGCACTTGATTAAGAAGCCATAATGATATAAGAATGCTTAAAAACAACCAGACTTACTCAACATCTATAAAACATCTTTATTTTATATTAACAAGTCTTCACAAAGTTGTGTCATGTCGCTGAAGTAGATCCATGATCGTCCTCCTGTGGCTTGGTGTGCTGATTTTTTCCTCAGCCCGCTTTCTGGACAATGCCAGACAAGGCAAGTGCGATGGTGGGTGATTCTGGGCGATGATACGCTGCAGTCCCCGCCACAGCATTAGCCTCTGGGTAGAGGCAGCGTTAGCGGTGGTCCCCTGAAATGGGACTGGTCCTCCTCCGTCACTTGGTTCCTTTTTCGCCTGTGATGGAGCGAGGCCGGCCGCGGTGGAGTTTCGGAATCTGCCTGTGAGAGTGCACCATCGGATCAGATAATGAAAACTTGGAGTGGGATGGATCACCAGGAGGACCTGAGGAGCTTGTACCGGATGGACTAGGTACATGTTGACGAGTGCTCCGTTCTTAGATGGGGGAAGTACCTTGCCTGCTTCACAAGGTGGCGAGTGTACCAACGGAGGCAGTGCCTGGTCGGCCACCTGGAAACACCTCGGAGCAAACAAGCACAGGCAGAAGCATGGCACCTCAACGAATTTACACAAGCTCCTGGGGTCGAGCAGACACACACACCCACAGGCTCGATGCCACTGACGTCGGGCATATAAAAAGGATATTCCCTCCCCCCCGTCCCTTTTTGCCTTCTCGTCAACCGTCACACTCAGCTTGCATCTCTTCTACAGGAACAACCTTCTCGCTGGAACCAACACCTCGCCCAGTTTCACCCAGCAGCCAACCAGTTGTCGTGTTCGTGTTTCCAAACAGCCCGTCTGGTTTTATCCCCGTGTAAGTCCCACCAACAGCACTGAAGCCCACTCCCACCACAACACAGGCAACGTCAAGCCCGCTGCCCACCACGTTTTGGCACTTCGGCGCCCACCGGTTGCGGCGTGCCCCTGGCAGCGGAAGCAACATGACGGGGAAGGGGAAACAAGAGAAATTTCTCAAGTTTGCTGGGGGACTCGATGTTGCACTGGGTGAACAGGTCCTCCCAGGAGAACGACATGTTGAGCACAGTAGCACCTCTTTTCCCTCTACCTTGTCATCTTTGATACTACCGATGCACAATGGACTGCTGTCTCAAAGCTAGACATGGGTCGTTGTTCTGCCGGTGCGAGGCATGACAGCCCAAGCATCATGACCCGAGGAAGAAGCCATCCAATTGCTTGCTCAACTACACCCTGCCCAGCCCCCCTAAAATACCTCGACAGCAAGCATCCATCCCAAGTGTCAACCATCGAGCGTTAAACTCAGTGGGAAAACGCAAAGGGCGGTGAAAAAAACTGATACTTCTGGACCTAGCTAATTTGCCCAACAACCGCAGGTCACTCCTTTCACCCCTCCAAGTCCCAGTCCCAGTCCCCCCCCCCCGCCGGACCTCAATCCCCCCAAGGCCTGGGCTCCGTCCAGATTTCGTTTCGAGATCCAATCTCAATCTCAATTAAAGAAACCCGCAATCTCGCGCCTTCTTCCGGGTCCCTCCCCCCTCTTCCCGTCTTCTTCCTCTCTCCTCCTATATCTCCTTTCTCTCCTCCATCTCCACATCCTTCTTCCTCTCTTCTAATCCCCCGCCAACCGAGTCGTCTGTCAAAGGAAGAAACACCACCTCCAAATCCTTCACCATGGCCTCCCGTCCTCAGAACATTGGCATCAAGGCCATTGAGATCTACTTCCCCAGCCAGGTAAGCTAGGGCCCTCTCTCTGCCCCGTGCTCTGCTGCTTCAATCCCTCGCCCCGTGCTCTGAGCATTGGGATTTGTTGTTGGTTTATTGCCCCTCCCCAAAACTTTTTTGTTTTGGAGAGAAAAAAAAAAGTCCCTGCGTTGCCCTCGTGTTCGTGTTCCTGTTCCTGTCGGGTCGTGTGCCCCTCCATTCCAGATCTGCCCCTCCATCTCCAAGCCTTCAATGACGCCTCCAGCTAATCACCGCCTCGTTTGGCGCTCTAGTATGTCGACCAGTCCGAGCTTGAGAAGTTCGATGGCGTCAGTACCGGAAAGTACACCATTGGCCTCGGCCAGACCAAGATGAGCTTCTGCGACGACCGTGAGGGTGAGTCTTCTTCCGACCAGGACGGCACCAGCATGTCCGCGATATATGGCGCAGCTATCTTTGCGCGTCGCGACCTCTCATATGTGAAAAAAGCGCCGCTAACATGATGGCCTCCTACACAAACAGACATCTACTCCTTCGCCCTCACCGTCACCTCCAAGCTCCTCAAGAACTACAACATCGACCCCAACTCCATTGGTCGCGTCGAGGTCGGCACCGAGACCATCCTCGACAAGTCCAAGTCGGTCAAGACTGTGCTCATGCAGCTCTTTGGCGACAACACCAACATTGAGGGTGTCGACACTATCAACGCCTGCTACGGTGGTACCAACGCCATCTTCAACTCTGTCAACTGGGTCGAGTCCTCTGCTTGGGACGGTCGTGATGCAATCGTCGTTGCTGGCGACATTGCGCTCTACGCCAAGGGCAACGCCCGCCCCACCGGTGGTGCTGGTGCCGTTGCCTTCTTGATCGGCCCCAACGCTCCCATTGTCATGGAGCCTGGCCTCCGCGGCACCTACATGCAGCACGCCTACGACTTCTACAAGCCCGACCTCACCAGCGAGTACCCCTATGTCGATGGCCACTACTCCATCAACTGCTACACCAAGGCCCTCGACGCCGCCTACCGCGACTACTGCAAGCGCGAGGCCAAGCAGGCCACCAATGGCGTCACCAACGGTGCCGACCCTGCCAAGACCAGCCTCGACCGCTTCGACTACCTTGCTTTCCACGCCCCCACCTGCAAGCTTGTCCAGAAGTCGTATGCTCGTCTCCTCTACCACGACTACCTGGCCAACGCCGACTCTCCGGCCTTTGCCGAGGTCGCCCCTGAGCTCCGTGATATGGACTACGAGAAGTCGCTGACCGACAAGGTCGTCGAGAAGACCTTCATGGCCCTCACCAAGAAGCGCTTCCAGGAGCGCGTTAACCCCGCCATCCAGGTTGCCACCAACTGCGGCAACATGTACTGCGGCAGCGTCTGGGGTGGCCTCGCCAGCTTGATCAGCGTTGTCGACAACAAGGCTCTCGAGGGCAAGCGAATTGGCCTCTTCAGCTACGGGTCTGGCCTGGCCGCCAGCTTTATGTCTTTCCGCATCAACGGCAGCGTCGAGCACATCTCCAATGTTCTCGACATCCCTGCCCGTCTCGAGGCCCGCCGTGCCGTGCCGCCTGCGACCTACGACGAGGTGAGTGAACGAGTATCAGAATTGAAGAATTCCAGGACAGCAGCTGACGCCATTGAACAGATGTGCAACCTCCGAAAACAGGCCCACCTTCAGAAGGACTACACCCCCAAGGGTGAAGTCTCTACCATCGCCCCTGGCACTTACTACCTGACCAAGGTCGACGACATGTTCAAGCGCGAGTACTCCGTCAAGGCATAAAAGACTCGCACTTGCTGAGCCTTAATGACCCCTTCTGCTTCTCGTTAATCATTCTGGCCCGGGATATTTTCCTGCTTGTTGGCCTAGCTCCACAACAGTCACGGCCTGGGACCGAGGGCATATCACGAACATGACGACTTCGAATGGGGAGGAAACTAGACGCATTTGGGAGGCGAATTATAGCGGAAGATAGACTTTTGCGCCTTGAAGCGCGGCGGAGATTTTGACGCGAATCCCCCTAATTGAGCCTTGGCGATGGCGAACATGGCGGGCTTGTGTAAATACTGGGGATGCTGTCTCTCCGGAAAGGTGGACATGGCTGGAAGCTTGTCAAGGCCCCATAGACATGAACTTTTGGCGCTGAGAAAGATTTCGACTTTTTGGAATACAAGACTTCTATTACCAAGACTTTTTTCTCTGTTCTACAAAATATTGCCCCGCCTCTTGATTCGTGTCAATTCCTGACTTGTCTTGTTTACCGTAGCTTAACGTGCCTCTACTCATACACAGGGTATCTAGTCTATTTCTTCTCTTTGAACTTCCACTCAGCGTGCCGGTGTAGCCTGTAATCCTTGCTCTGGATGCCCTTCCAGATGCCGTACAATCCACCAAACGGCGGCTTGCTCTTGAGGGTGCGCTTCCACTTCTGGCGCTCGGCCTTGCGCGCCTCGACGTCGACCTTGACCTTGTCGTAGACGGTCGGCAGCGTGCCGGCGTGGTACTTGGTCCGCAGCTCGTCGTACCACTCCCGGTTGCCGTACAGCTTCCAGAAGGCGGGCTCGTCGTAGTAGGTGTGCGCGTACAGCCACTTCATGCCGCCGAGCTCGACGAGCTTGTCCTCGAGGGCGCGGTTCTTGGCGACAAACTCGTCCGGGTCGGAGGGGCCCCAGCCCCAGAGGCCGATGTTGAGGGAAGGAGGGGTAGACACGGTGCCGTCGGGAGCAGTCTCGGTCTCGCCCGTGTGCGGGTGGAAAGTCGGCGGCGGGGTCTGCTTCAGCGGGCAGAGCCAGAGGGGCCAGATGCTGAACTTGTCGGCCGTGTAGTCGACAAAGGCCTCGGCGGTGCGGTACGGCAGGCCGAGATCCTGGACGATGAAGCGGGCCGACTCGCCGCTGCCGTGGAGGGCGCGGTACAGCATGCGGGTGTGGAGGAAGTCGTCGAGGAACCAGCGGAAGAAGCGGGTGAAGGGCACGCCCTTGAAGTAGGTGAAGGCCGCGGCGCCGACCCAGAAGCCGCCGCGGTCGTAGCGGAAGAGGTACTCGGCGAGGGGGATGTAGTCGACGGGGGAGGAGGAACCAGAGGAAGAGACAGAACGGCCAGCGGAGGGGACGTTGCGAGTGCGGTCTTGCACGTGGAGGTAGTACCAGGGGTCCCAGGCACCGCTGAAGGTCTGGATCTTGGTGTCGGCGGGCTTGTCGTCGGTCAGCCTGCCCGTGACGACGACGCCGTGGTCCTTGGAGAAGAGGATGCCGTCGACGTAGTCGTTGGCCGGGTCCTCGGCTTCGGCGCGGACGCGGGCCACGGCCTCGGCGACGCTGCTCGTACGGTGGTACGTCGTCCGGACGAACTTCTTGGCCTCCATGAGCTGCAGCTCCATGAGCGTCGTCACGCCGAGGGATCCGACCGCACCGGCCGCCCCGCGGAACAGGTCGGCTCGCTCCTCCTTCGAAGCGCGGACAACGTCCCCGTTGCCCAGCACCATCTCAGTCCAGTTGATCGTGTCGTTGAAGAAGCCGTGCTTGAACGACGAGCTCTCTCCGGCCGTTCCCGCGAATCCACCCCCAGCCGTGATGCCCGGAAACTCCATCACCACGGGCGGCACGAGGCCGTGCTTGAGGGTCGACTCGACGAGCCGGTCCATGGGGACGTTGGGCTCGACGAGGGCTGTGCGCGCGGCGCGGTCGACCTGCAGGACATTGCGGAGAGCGCTGATGTCGACGACGGACTTGCCGGACTGCTGGGGGCGGGTGCTGTTTGTGGAGCCGTGGAAGATGCGGTAGGGCTCGCGGCGCTCGAAGAAGCCGCGGACGGCCGAGGCGATGGATGTGACGGCCTGTTTGTGGCGCTCCATTGGGGGGGGGGGCTGCGGTGGCCGATCGAGGAGGAATCTGGTGATGTCCTAATGAGTAGAGGTTGAGCTTGGAGCTTCGGATCAGTGAGTTTGGAGAAAATGGGTGGGTCTGCCGGGTTCCTGGACAGGGCGGCTCGTGGGGGTGGAGCCGGATGATGGGATGGCTGCAGTGGTTTTGCACTTTTGGATGTCAAGTTGGTTAAGACATGACTCAATTGATTGCTTTGTATTGTTGGCTTATGGTGATCTGGGTGACTACTGCAGGAGTTACAGTTCCTGGTAGGTCGGAGTTTGCTCCGTCGTGCAAGTCACATCGACCCGGGCAGAGACGTTGCACGACTAACAAACGCCAATGACACTAGTTTGCAGATAGTTTTATTCTTTTACTAGATGAACCTCTAAGTAAATAAGAAACCAGATTCTCGTATATCCATCATCCCGCTTGAAATCATCGAATCCATGTACAAGAAAGAAACAAAATCCAAACAACTTACACTACAGCTTCGCCACCGGAACCTCCAACAACCTCTCCTCCAACCCCGCCTTCTGCAGCACCCTCTCCTGCATCTCCCTCTCGGACGCATCGCTCAGCTACCCAAACCTCAGCGGCACCTCCTCCAGCGTCCTCGCCCTGACCATGACGGCCCTCGCCGCTATCCCCGCGGGGTCCTCCACCGCCGCGCTCATAAACGCCGCCCAACCGCCGTAGCACCTCTCCGTGGCGGGTATGTCGCGCAGCAGCAGCGCGAAGCAGTGCGGCATGGCCTCGTACTCCTCGAACACGACCGCCACGCCGTCGGCCTCGAGCTTGCGCGCGAGGTACTTGTCCTCGTACGCGAGGATCTCCCACCCCGTGCAGATGTAGACGGGAGGGGAGCCCTTCCAGCTGCGCGCCATGACGAGCGACGCCAGCGGGTGAGCCGCCAGGTCGTCGGCCACGTACATGTTGCGGCGAGGGGGGTTGGCTGGCCAGGCGGCGCAGGGGGGGATGTCGAGCTTGTCCATGGTCTCGGGCTTGGGGAGGTAGTCGTACGGCGTGGGCGTGTCGGCCTCCCACGTTGGGGAGCTCTGGGTGATGTCGAGCCAGGGGGAGTTGACTGCGATGCCGGCGGGTAGGGGGACCTGGCGTGGCTTGCCGTGCCATAGGATGGTGGCATCTTGTCGCTGGAATTCGAGAAAGAGCTGGAGCAGTGCGAGGGCGAGGTTACCGCCGGCGCTGAGCTCATGTTAGTACCACCACTTTGGACGCTTTAACCAACTTGACGAGTCTATGGCTACCTACCTGTCACCGGCAATTACAATATGCTCCGGCCGCACAGGGTCGTGATACGCATCCGGAGGCGGGTACAGCAAGGTAAGATAAGACACCAGCGCATCCAGCAGCGCAGCAGGGAAGGGATGCTGCGGCGCGAGTCGGTAGCGAACAGAGTAGCACCGGCCCCCCGTCAGCTCAGCCAGCTTCTTGGTCGTGACGCGATGCGTCGCCGGGTCGCAGAGGTAGTACGCCCCGCCGTGGAAGTACAGCACGGTGGTCGGCCGCCTGCACTCGCGCATCATGCCGTGGTACCGCTCCCGCTCCGACGCATCAGGCAGCGGCGCTCCGCGGGCCACACCGCCGCGGTAGCCGGTCCACTCGGCCTCGACGGGGACGAGGTCGGGCGCCGGGACCCGGCAGGCGCCCCCTCCGCCGCCACCATCTCCGGCGAGGCGCTCGAGGCTGCTGATGAGGACGTCCCGGACGGAGGTCTCCGGCGGAGGGGGGCTGGCGTACTTGCTGACCCAGATGTGGCCCCTGATGCCGGCGTCGCGGAGGGTCAGCTTCTGGGTGGAGGAGATGCTGTGGGGGTTGGAGGGGACGAGGAGGGCGCGGAGGCAGGCGATTACGAGGGCGCTGTGGAGGTCGAGGTACTTGGCTGTGTCGGAGAGGCGGAGGATGTGGAGGAGCGAGTGGCGGACTATGAGGGGGAGGAGGGGGATGACTGTGCGGATGGTTTCGAGTGTTTGTGAATTCATTTTGAGGTGTGGCTGAGGTTCATGGGGATGCAGAGGAGAAGGGTTGGTGATGGTGGTGTACTCTCGGTGAGTGGTGATGTAAGTGATATCCGGTCTAGTGATGGCGGAGTAATAGATTGTCAACAAGGGTATAAGTCTTCTGTCTATCGACTTGTATGGCTAAGAATTGAAGCCCGAGGACCCGGAATGGTAGAAAGACGCCGAGAAAAGAGCCAAAGTAATGGGTGGACGATGTGATTGTCGGCCAAGCGATCAGCTCTGTCGAGAGTGAGATGGAGTAGATGGCTTCTAATCCGAGAACCGTCCCCGTGGAATATCTGCCAGTCTTTAATACCGAAAACAAAAAACCAACGGGTTATTAAAAAAAAAATCCTCTATCGCATCAAAGTCCATCTAAGGAAAGGTCCCTTATGTCCAGGGCCTCTTCCCTCCCATGGTGACCCTCGCCACGGGGCGTTGATGCGCTGTACAGAGAAGCATGGAGGTTAGGTTACCTACCCACGGTTACTGCATGTTCGACAAGGCACGAGACTCGATTAGGAATATGGCATGTCAGAAGTTTATGAGCGAAATCTATAGGGAAAAAAAAGAAAAAAGAAGCAAGGATTGGGGGTGGTTTTGCGGAGTTTTTGCAGATGGCAGATCATGAGCTTTCAATGCGGCGAGCCTCGGTACAGCCAAGGTCATCCCTCCTTTGGCTTTCCCTCTTTGAGAGTTGAGCGTGCCAGCTGATCCTCTAAACGAGGACCCGGTTTTCGATCTGGAGCCGATCATCGGGGATCTCATTCACTGACCCAATAAATGTTCTCAAGCAAGATCATGGCTGAGACCTGAAAGCCTTTTCATAGCTGCAAAATAGAGAACAATCTTGGTCTCAACTCGAGGGCTTCAGCAGGATACGAGTGTGGCGTGAAACCAACGAAAATGCTTCCCGCGGCTCTGCAGCCAAAATTGGCAATTGTTGCGGAAAAGATTATGAGCATCCGGATATCCATAGGACTCGGCCTCCTGCAGAGAAAAAACACTAGAAGCAATATATCGCGGCGGAAAGAGGGGCAGGACATTGACCTGCGTGCAGTCCTCGACGCAGGGCGCTTATAGAAAAGTGCCACGCATGTGGTCATCCTGTGGGCGCATGTGCCCTCGTCGGAGCTAGATTGAGATCCAAAGATCCCAACTCCATGGCATCCATGCCCATGGCGATTTACATGCATTGGCTATGCGTTCGAGCAACGGGCTTGTAGGCAAAACAAGTAAAAACACCGAGTAATCAAGTTTTGACAAAATGGATATCCGCAACGACACCTCCACCCGCCATCAAGACACACCTGGTCAACCAACGCGATTATATCTCAAGCTACTATTGTTCAGAGCTGTACATGCATGAAATGGTACTATACAAAATACGAAAAGCCCCATAATGCCCGCCTCCGGGGGTTTTCTTAGGAGCTGGAGCTGCTAGCGCCCGCATCCTTTGTCTCATCCGCCTTCACCTGGGTCGACGAGGTGTCGTTCTGGTTCGCCATGGCCATCTGCCACGCCGGGATAGACTTCTTGCCAGTCATGTTGGCAAGGGGCGACGAAGATCGGTTCAGCAAGGGCGCCGACGGGAAGGACGGCTTAGGAACTTCGGCGACCGGGGTAGAGGTGCTGGACTCGGCGGCCTTCTCTCCGTTGGTCTTGGTAGCCGAAGACGACGCGCCGGGGGTAGCTGTGCTGGCGCTGGCGCTGGCGTTGGTGCTGCCACTCGTGCCCCTCAAGAAAGACGACGAGGTCGTCGAAGGAGTCGAGGCGTTGCCGCTCATTCGTTGCGAAATCAGCGTCTTGAGGCTGGTCAACTCGCTATTGATCTCGCGCAGCCGGGTGTCGGTCAGAGACTTTTGGTTTTCGAGAGCCTTGGGGATCGCGTCCTTGAGCGACTGGACTTCGTCCCGGATTCGCTGAGCGTCGTCTTCCCGTCGTCGATTGGCCGACTTTAGGTCAGTCATGACAGTGTCGAGATCCGAAATCGCCGTATCGAGCTTCTCTGTCCGTTCCTTTTCTGCTTCCTTGAGAGTTTCTGTATCCTTGGCGAGCTGCTCAACGAGAGCAAAGGCTCGATCGAACTGCTCCTCAATCGACTTCTTGTCCTGCTCCAGCTTCTCCGGTGTCGGGGGTGCGACTAGGGGATATACGTAGCGCTGCATCTGTGTGTTAGCGCAGGCTCTGAATCGCCTACAGGTGATCAAACAAACCTTTCCCAGAGCGTACAGTCCGTAGGAAACACCGCTGACTACAGTAGCCATGATGAACCAGTCCCGCCAGTCTCTCCTGGGCGGAGGAGGCGGCGGTTGCCACGCATGCTGTGGATAAGGCGGGTAATATTGCTGGGGAGGAGGAGGACCGGCGTGAGCGCTGGGATAAGGAGCACTGGGCCCAGGAGGCGGACTACCTCCAGCTCGGGACAGAGCAGCGTCGATTTCTTCTTGGGTTAGGTTCTTGCTTCGTAGAAACGAGATTCGGTTCTCGACGGACGATGATGAAACGCTCGGGTCCTGCAGGACTGTGAAGAGTCAGCTATGATATTCGAGATCGTCGCGATTGTTGGGAGAAACCGACATTGCACCTAGTCAGGAGTCAGTATCCGAATTCAGGATCTATCAACTGGGTGGCTGGGAGAAGCCAATGGACGTACCGCAGAGGCCACGAGGTCCTCGCGTATAGACATGATTGACGAACCGTCAGACGGCTATGAGCGCATCACCTGAATCGCGAGAGAAGAGTCACTGAAGCGATCGTTGAGAAGCTCGAGTGATGATGGAAATGACAAATGCATGTGCTTTGCGGAGGCTTTTGGGGCGCGGAGTCTTTAGACCGTGGAGTCGGGAGCAGACCCGGGGAAAGCGTGACCGGGGCCGAGGCTTGCGCTGCCGATGCTCTTGGAGTACGTACCTCGGTGCTTCATCTGATCGTGGAAACCGAGATTCCAAGTTGGAGCTGGGTCACGTGCTTGGACTAAATTGAAGACCCACTTTTGCCAGCTCAATAGTGCCCCCACTTGGAGATAGCCAGCTCTATCAGCCAATCATGTCCTGGTTGGGATCTTTGTTTACTTTCCCGCCGAGCAACAGATTTCTAGGCCCCATCTTTCCGTCAACGCATCCTCGCATCCCACCTTCCGCCAACACCATCATTACGAAAAAGTCTCTCGCCCACGTTTCCACCTACGATACTCGCCGACTTCGCGCGTATATATCATTGCAGTCGCGTGCTGCTCGTTAATTCAGATCATGTCCCAAGATACGGGCCTGTGGAGTGTCCGCAGACCCAGAGAGGTGCGCCGCTCTGCCACTCCCGCTTCGATGCAGTGCGCAAGGCCTGGCATCCCAGCACCTACTGTCGCCTCCCCGCTGGACATCCTTCTAACTCTAGCAATAGACCCTCGGAGGCATCAGTGCAAACAGCGCCATTCCACAGCCTGGTTCGACTATGAAGCGATCCGGCTCCAACAATGGCCCCAATTACCCGGGCAGTCATGTCCGCTCCATGTCGGGATCTAGGCAATCCCTTGCCATGTCGCGTCCAAACCAGCCTCTCTTCCAGCGCTCGTCGTCTGGAACCAACCTCGCCGACCTTGGCCTCTCTTCGGTCAAGCGCTCCTCATTTCAACCCAAGTCCACGTTTACCCCTGGACCATCGACCCGAGTCTCCACCGACGGCGACCGACGAAGTAGCGTGTACCGACCTCGTCAGTCCACCGCGGCGCCGATGAGCCACCAAAGCTTCTTCCAGGCCACTCCTCAGACTGCCGGTGTGCCCCGCGACCCGCGACCCCTGAAGGACCGTTCGTTTCAGGCCCGCATCGGACAAGAGCTGTTGGAATACATGGTGCAGAACAACTTTGAGCTGGAGATGAAGCACGTTCTGTCACAAAACGTCTTGAAGTCACCGACGCAGAAGGACTTCAACTACATGTTCCAGTGGCTGTACCATCGTATCGACCCCAGCCACAAGTTCCAAAAGAACATTGATCAGGAGGTGCCGCCAATCTTGAAGCAGATGAGATACCCTTTTGAGAGGAGCATTACCAAGAGTCAGATTGCAGCGGTGGGAGGACAGAACTGGAGCACGTTTCTCGGCCTGCTCCATTGGATGATGCAGTTGGCCCAGATGCTCGACGGCTACGCAACCAGCAGATATGACGAAGCGTGCATGGACAGCGGTATCGATGTTAGTGGCGACCGCATCATTTTCGACTTTCTCAGCAACGGCTATCGGGACTGGCTGGCCATGGACGAGGACCTAGGCGATGAGGAGGCCGAGCGTGTTCTTGCACCCCATGTCCAGTCGATGTCGGGCGCTTTTGAGCGAGCAAACTCGAAATACATCTCGCAACTCGAGATGCTTGAAGCAGAAAATGCACGACTACTCAAGGAGATTGAAGATTTGGAAAAGTCCACCCCCGATCCGGCAGTGCTCGACAACCACTTCAAGATCATGGAAGAGGACAAGATCAAGTTTGAGGAGTACAACGCGCTGGCTATGCAACGGTCAGAGAAGTACGAAAGCCGGGCGCAGGTGCTACAAGAGGAGCTGGACAAACTCATGGAAGAGCTCCACGAGGCCGAGGAGGAGCGACGCAGCCTGCAAAAGGCGGTTGATGCTCAGGGGATCAGCATGCAGGATATTGACCGCATGACTGCAGAGCGAGAGCGGCTCCAAAAAGGCATCGAGTCGGCAGGGCAGCGACTGGAGGAGGTGAAGAAGAAGGTGGCAGAGAGGGAGATGGAAGCCAGCCGGAAGCTCGACGAGCTGGAGCAGATGGTGGACAGGTACAACACAGTTGCTTACCAGATCGCGCTGATTCCCTCAACGGCCGCCAACGCCAAGGGCAACGACTTTGAGCTCCATGTCATGGTCAACGACAGCTCGGACTTTACAACGTCCAACTTCAAGGGGTCCACGAGCGTCTCGTCAGCCGACAGGCTGCTGGTTGACCCTACGACGGGTTACCAGCCAGGACACATCCTCAACTTGGACCTCAGAGGCCAGATCCGGAGCGGCTTCTTGGCGCTACGCAAGGAGATTTCGGAGCGGCGCAACGCCGTGATGGAAGAGCTGATGAAGGATCACGACCTACTGGACGGGATCAAGGAGGCCATCGAAGACAGGCGCAGCGAGGTTGAGGCCCTGAACCATCGCGTGCGAGCAGCCGAGGAGGAGTATGAGAAGACCAAGGAGGTGACGACGGCGCAGAAGCTGGCCTCTGACGCGCAGATCGAGAAGATGGAGAAGGAGCTGTCACGAATGCGAGCTGGACTGTCAGAGTCTGTGCAGATTCTCGAGCAACGCGAGATCAACACGACCATCGAGTAAGTATTAAAGTGATGGCTCGATACGGTGGAATGCTAACTCAATGGACAGGTACGAGCAGCTTGTGCTTCGAGCCAACGCCCTCCGGGAGGAGCTGCACACGGAGATTGACCGGATGCTCAACGACGTCATCAAGTTCAAGATCCACGTGCAAAAGAACCTGGACGACTACGAAGGCTTCGTCGCGGATGAGCTCGAGAAGGAGCTCGGCAGCGAGGAGATGGGCGAGGACACCCGACCAGTCGACCTGTGATGATGGCCGCACATGAACGAACCTTTCAAGACGCTTATGATGACGATTTTTGTTTCGGGGCGGCTGTTGTTTGGGCGTTTGGCTGATTTGGACCTGATCCTGCCATGTCTATGTTATCAGGTTTTTTTTCTCTCATACTTGGGCGAGAGCGGGTTTGGTATGACGATGTGTTTGTGCGTGTTAGATACCAGGTTGTTTGGGGGGATTGAAGATGGATACCACGGGCCTGAAGTTTTATTATTTTGGTTACGGCTACGATGATAGTGGCACAGAAAAGCCCAAAGTTTTGACCATTCTCCAGTCTGGCTTCATTCTGCCGTGACCACCGTCTATTTGAGCTCGGACGGCTTCTGGAATGGGGGTTCAGACACAAAGCTGCGCTATCGAGGCGCCACAGGGGAACCACATGGCCATGGCAGGGATGGCCACGGGGCACGGATGGCTCTGGCACATGGGTGGCGCATTGAGGTTTCGCCCATGGCTTGAGAGGGTAAAGTCCCGTCACGAGGGTGGTTTTCTTGGCTTGATGATGGTGAAGATGTCCGGCCAGTTTCATCGTTGGTGTTCGTCTCGAGTTGATGAAGAAGCACACAAAGCCTCCGTCACCCGGCCGATGGCAACGGCACGGATCATCCCCACAATGGGGGAGGGACCGGTGATAAGACTGACGCAGCAGCTCCGGAGCAGGTTACCAAGACAAGTCAGAAGGCAGCCGATAATAAATCATTGAATCAATCGGAAAACATGGACGAGGAAACAAAAGGCCTCGCATCCATCTCCGCCTTCGCACTCGCACCCCATTCCAACAGCCCCTGGGGCATTTGTATGCAACTTGGGCTCTCCGCAGGCTCCCCCGGATGACCCGGAATGAAACCCCGTCGGCGTCGCGGCGTCGGGTTGACGAGGAACTATTAAGTCCGCTAACGCCCTGCGAGGCAAAGAGGCCCAGCGAAAAGAGAATTAGCTGCCGGTGATGGGTAGCCTCAGGTAGGCAAGCTACTTTCGGTTGGGGTTCCCTCGTCTCTCCCCTTTACTCTCCTGTCTCTTGCGCTGCTACTTTATCTTTTCATTCTTGTTTTGTTGTCGGTCTACATACATACTGTCGTCCCTAATCTGGTGGCTGTGTGATTGCTGCGTTGTCCTGCTGTCATTGACTCGCCTCCATTGGGTGTCATCCGTGTAAATCCCTACATACGCGGATAAGACGCTCACTCAGCCCATACCTACCATAACGCAGGCCAAAACGAAATCGTCACAAGCCATCAGCCAGCTTTTGTGCCATCCATCCCCATTGATCCTACCTTGATCTCCGTTTTGCCATAGCCACACACACCTCTTTTTTCTGCCTCTTTTTTTTTTAATCCTCCCTTCCCTTCTTGGACGGACCTTTCCCCCCGTCCTCTCTCCCTCCGAAGCCTCCGACTTCCCTTATGCCGCGCCCGTTCCGTCCACCGACTCGACGACTCTGGCTCAAGCTTAACCAAAATCAACCGCAACCTGTCTCGGCCTCGACCGCATACTCGACCAGCTCCGCGGCAGCTACGTCCACCATGGCTTCCGCCGCCGCCAACTCCGCCTCGGTCCCGCTGACCGCGACCGAATCCGCGACCCAGAGCAGCACCATCGCTCCGGCCGCTCCGCCGTCCAACGTCTCCGTCTCCAGCACCACCGCCGTGTCCAAGATCCCCGGCCGGTCCACCATCCCCGAGGAGGCGGCGTCCAACCCGCACCACCAGGTCAAGCGCGGGGCCGTCGTCGGCTTCAAGAACCCGTATCCTTCATACACGGGCGAGCCTACTCTCACCACCCTGCTTCGAAGGGTCGTCTGGTATGTCTATCACAATCCCCTCGTTTCGCAAAGTACCATGCTAACGTCTTCCAAGGCCCTCCATCACAGGCGACCTGAAGCAGCCCGATACCTCCCCTCCCACAGTCCCCGTCGTCAAGCCCCAATGGCTTCCCGACCGCGACGGCTCAACCCAGCTCCGCGCGACCTGGCTCGGCCACGCCTGCTACTACGTCGAGTTCCCGACGGGTCTCCGCGTGCTCTTCGACCCCGTCTTCGAGGACCGCTGCTCTCCGTTCACCTTCATGGGCCCCAAGCGGTACACCCCACGGCCGTGCGACATCAAGGACATCCCCATCGTCGACGCCGTGGTCATCAGCCACTCGCACTACGACCACCTCTCGCACTCGTCCATCCTCGAGGTCCAGAAGCACCACCCGGAGGCGCAGTTCTTCGTCGGCCTCGGCCTCGAGACGTGGTTCCGCAAAGCCGGCATCCACCACGTCACCGAGCTGGACTGGTGGGAGGACGCTGACCTGACCGTCACGGTCCGCGACAGCGACGGCGACCGCGCGCGCGACATCACCGCCCGCATCTCCTGCCTGCCCTGCCAGCACACCTCGGCCCGCACCCTCTGGGACAAGGACACCACGCTGTGGTGCTCCTGGGCCGTCCGCACGGGCGAAAAGTCCGTCTGGTTCGGCGGCGACACGGGTTACCGCGCCGTGCCCGCCCTGCCCGCGGGGACGGACGACTACGCCGCCGAGTACGACCACCTGCCCAAGTGTCCGCAGTTCAAGCACATCGGCGACCTCCGGGGACCCTTTGACCTCGGGTTGATCCCCATCGGCGCGTATTACCCTCGTGTTGCCTTCTCCGCCATGCACGCCAACCCCTTCGACTCGGTCGAGATCTTCCGCGACACAAAGTGCAACCGGGCCATGGGCATCCACTGGGGCACGTGGGCGCTCACCATGGAGGAAGTCCTGGAGCCGCCCAAGATGCTCAAGGAGGCGCTGCGGCGGAGGGGCATCCCCGAGGAGGGCGTCTTTGACGTGTGCGACATTGGCGAGAGCAGGGAGTTTTAAAAGAGATGAAAGGGCCCCCCAAGAACTGGGATAGAGGGATGAGAAGCGGAGAGATTATATTGCGGTGGGCCGAGATGGATAAAATACCCTTATTGCTCTTTTGTGTTGCTACTACTATTATTACTACTTACTACTTGGAGAGGCATTGTTGGTGCTAGCTTTTAGGTACACGGAGATGTACGTGTCTAAACTGTAATTCACTTTTACTGTAATAGAAGCATACGAAGGATTTTTCTGTACATTTCTCTTGGCGGAAGCCAAACTCGAACTCTGCAACTGAAGCCAAGATATGATGTCACCCAAAAAGCAAACATGCCCATGATCGACGCAGGGACTCTGTCGATTCAATCAAGACTGAATGCTTATGACCAAAGCTTTGCAGCTGCAACGAGGCCGCCTTTGTTTCTTCTACTCGTCTGCCTATCATCGGCTTAAATTGCTGCAGTCGAAGCAGTGCACGTCACTTAAGACAATGCTCCAGCCACACTTGCGGGTGACGTACCGCACTCGCCACAGTACATCTTGGCATCGCCACAACTCGGTATAAGAAGCTCTCATCAACCTCGGCCCTCAACCACTCTCACAACCACTCATCATTGTCAACTTACCTTACCCAAACCACACAATTCAAAGAACACATCTGTCCAAAAGCCATCATGGGTCTCCCCGCCTTCTCCGCCTCAACCTCCACCACAAACGACCAGACCCCGCAGCAGGAGCAGCCCAGCAATGCCGTTGCTACAGGCGCGGGCGCCAACACGGGCGCCGGCGTGACGAGGCCAAAGACCGAGGCTGAGAAGGAGGCTGATCGGCTGTACGAGGAGGCCATGGAGGAGGAGTACGCTAAGCGGGAGGGTGGATCTTGAGCGCTTACGATATGAGGATGATGAGATTTGTTATGGGAACTGGCTGTTGAGGAACTGTATGATTGTATGATTATGATGGATGTGTTGGTATTCTCAACTCAATAAGGGCTAATGACGGATGAAATCTGTTGTACTCGGTGACATGTCTGAGATCGGCAGGGAAACTTGATACTAAACCCATGCACCCAGTCATAGCAGGGGTGATTCCAGGGCTGACTTGTAATAAAAAACCTCCAGAGGTAACAGTTGGTCAAGAAGGCATCAGGACATATCTCAGTATAATCCCTGTGCGAGATGCTTCTGGGAGGATAATGGGCTTCCTTGATCTGTCCTAGGTAGACCGTGCTTACAACCAACTCCTCCCTTTAAACTCACAGTCAAGCCTACAAACAGCAGAAGAATCACCAAGTCAAACTACTCCATCCTACAAAGGCAACCCGTGATAGGACTCAGGCCCAGGCTTCTCCCAATGCGCCTTCCCAATCCTCCTCCTCCCCGACGCATCCAGCTCCCTCCACAGCGGCTTCTCGATCGGATGCCCGCCCGCCGAAAAGACATACCTCCCATCGGCATCAAACGGCATCTGCCAGGACCCCTCGGGCGCAAACATGAGGTACAGGTACTTGAGTGCCTTTGCCATCCAGTCCATCTCCATCCTGTTTGTCCGGATCTCACGCTTCGGCACCCTGTACCCGTTCACGTCCTCTCCCCTCCGAACCGTCACGTCCCGCAAGCCCGCGAAGCCCTCCTCCACGCGGCACGTCGCGTTGATGTGAACAAACATGTCCCACGCGCGGTCCTGCCACTTCTTGTCGCCCGTCATGCGGTACGCGTAGTACATGTTCTCGAAGAGCTCGCCCGTGAGGCGGTGCTCGGCGTTGAGCGGCCAGATGGCCGTCTTGTCGGCGAAGCGGGCGAGGTGGATAGGCGGGAGCTGGTTGCGAGTCGTGTTGGGCGTGAGGTCGCCGTCGAGCCAGCGGAAGTGCAGGGGGGGAAGGCCCGCGGGCATGTTCTTGGCGACGCGCCAGCATGTTTCGGTGACGTTGAGGCCAAAGTCTATGAAGCGCTGGCTCTTGAAGATGGCGCCGCCGTAGATGAATTGCCCGCCGGCAGCGCAGCTGTCTATTGCACGTTGTTAGCTCATCGCTGGTTGCTAATTTAAGAGTTCAGGGAGGCCGTACAAATATCTCCCATGGGCACAGGGCGAGCGTGTTGAAACCCAGCGATAAAGGTCAACTCCGGACGATCTACCGGATGAGACACCAGGTGCCTCATGGTAGCCTCTGCCGCGTCCACCCACTTGTCGCCGAGGCCCGAAAAGGCCATCGGGTTCAGGTTATACGTCTTGAGCAAGCTTTCGTAGAAGCCGTACGAGCTGTAAGTCCATCCACCCTCGGAGCCAAGGAAGCCGCCGGTGTGCACATTGACATGGTCAGGCCACAGCCCCGGGACGACATCGTCGTTCACCTGCGGCTGCTGGAAGACGGTCTTCAAGGCCCTCAACGTATCTTCCTTGAACCCGCTGTAGGACGTCCGCTTTTCGAGCATCAGCCACTCCGGCAGCAGCGAGCCGGCTCCCGTGAGCGAGTTCTTGTGGCGCTGGGTTCTCTTCCGCTGAGGGAACAGCTGCACGTGTGCGGCGGGCATCCTGGTCTCGCTCTCGAAGGCGATCCTCAGGGCCTCGGCCAGGTTGGTTGCCTGGCTCAGCAGGGCGGTGACTTGGGATTGGGCGGTCACGAGGTGCCTGAAGGGGTCGCTCAGGAGGTCGTAAGCTGCCAACGGTGTAAGTAAACTCATCAAGAATCAACAGAGGCGAGACGAAGTGGTCTGTACCTGACAACAAGGCACCCATGTATCGAACAGTGGCCTCACGAACGTTGACCTCGGCCGCCGGTCTCTTGGTCATGACAAAGTTGACTCCCTGGATGTACCACAGAATCCTCGTCACGACAGCCGTCTCGCCCATCAGGATCGCAGTGGGCAGCGCGCCGATCGCCGTTCCTCCCCAGCCGTAGCTTGCAGATAGTCAGCCAAAGAACAAGGACGGTGCGTATATTTGCTCACTAGTCATTCTCCCACGTCTCGCTGAGCGGGTGCAGAGTGTCCCTCGGAAACGCATATCGGTAGTAGCCAGCCCACGAGTGCCTAAAGGCCTCGATGATCTGGCCCGCTTTGTCAAAGTCGGGCTGGTACTTGGGCCGCTCCGTCACTTTGAGCTTTGGCTCGTCCGGTTCCTCAGAGGGACTTGCTGCGGAAGTCTGGATGAGGGATGCTGCAGATCCCAGGATCAGAATCGCCGCGCTATGGAACCGCATCTTGTCGAATTAATCCACAGTTGACGATTTTGTGTTGTTGAGGGTAAAGAGGAATTGGCGAGCGAGGAGGAGGCAAAGGTTTTTAAGTAGGAGAAAAGACACATGGTCAGAAAGAAAAGCTTGTTGCATATTGAACTCTTATTCTTATGATCCATTCCCGCAGTCAACATGCATGCAGCGTCAAGGTTAGCATCGTCCCGCATTCTATTGCATCCTGCGGAGACGTAGGCAATGCCGTTTAGTCGGAAGGCCAAAGCCCGGCGCTTGAATAGTTGATAGGGTACTGTTAAGAGACGTAGCTGGGATGTCTAGTCAGTAGGCCCGTCCTAGCTTTCGAGATGGCTGTCGTTTTGCAGCCATTTTACCTCTCTCCCAGGCCTGAGTCCGTCGCCGTTACTTGCAGCGAGCATAGGAGTGTGCTATGCTTCATCCTCGCGTCCGGCCAGCTGCAAAACTCGGGCAGACGAGCTCGCATGCTTCATCTATCGGTCCTCAGCTGGGTGCCAATGTCCGAGAACCCCTTTCAGCAGAGCAACCTTGGCAGACGTCTACCAATAGCCGCTACAGCCCTCATCAAGTTTGAATGTGAGGCAGCTATTTCTCAGGCCTTGATGCAGGATCATAAACCGACCCGCGTCAGAAAGCTGCCCGGCCCAGGAATATTGTGAAGTGCCTCTCACACACTTCCTCTTTAGCCGCTCTCTCGCAACCTTGCCAAAGCTGCCGCAACACCTCCACTCAGCTCACCCTCCTTATCAGCTTGACTGGCTCGCTTGGCCTCATCCGCCTGGGCAGTCCTCTTCGACTCCTCAATAGCAGCCGCAAGCATCGCCTCCTCGTCATCCTCGTCATCCGTATCGCCCCTGAACTGAAACTGCCTGGCCGCCGGTTCATTCGGCCGTGTGTCCTTTGCCGGTGACTGGCGCGACGACGATGACGGGCTCCCAGAAGGCATCTCTCGTAGTGGTACCCGCGACAGCGGCACGGCCTGGTCAAGCGTGGCCGTCCTCTCCGACGCCTTCGCGACCCTCTTGGCCGCCTTCTTCACCCTGAAGGGCTCCTCCACCGCAGACGTCCACCTCTTGACCTTGACGCCTCCCCAGCCATTCAGCATGCCAAGCTGCTCGGCATTCGCATTGATCGCATTCCTCAAGCTCCCAAAGTTGCTCACCATGGCGACGGCATCCGACTTGTTGAGGCTCCGCGGCACGGTCACAAACTCGATGAGCTTCTCGCCGTAGCTGGAGGGCTGCTGGCCGCGGATGGCGCTAAAGGCAGCGCCCTCGTAGCTCTTGTACAGCTCGATGTAGCGGGCTGCCTCGGCGGCGGACCAGCAGAGCACGAGGGTGACGTTGTTGATGAGGGATGTCTTGGAGAGCTCCTTGAGGGAGGCCTCGTGGTTGGGGATGTCGACCATGGTGAGGAGGATGCGGAGGTTGTATTTGCCCTGGAGGTTTCGGATGCGGGTGTAGATGTATTCGGGGTGAAGGCGGTGGTATTTCAGACTTTGCGGTCACGTATCAGCATTGATAGAGGCATCCTGTCGCGTACACTCACCTCAGGAACAATGCGCATGTGCCCAGACCCAGGACATAGTCGGCCGGGATGTCGCTGTATTCCCACGGCATGGATCGGATGCTCGTCAGGACGGGGTTTCCTCTCTGGCGCGGAGACACGAGGATGGTCGAGCCCGACTGCTTCTGAGGTAGAGCCTGGGGCGTCGGCTGGACGACTTTCCCCGATCCTGAGGCGGACGGAGGTGCTTTATCGAGACGTTGAGGCGTGGGCTGCTGGATCTTTTGGGGTGCGGACTGTTGGATTGGTCTGCGTGCGATGGGGGCTGGGTCGGCGGCGGCCATGGCGGCCAGGAGCTCTTCGTCGGCTCCGTAGTCGTCGTCCATGGTTCCTGAGTGGGCAAGATCCCAGGGGTGAATTGGGGGAGCTGGTGAGTTCTTGAGTCGTTCTTCTGATTGACTCGAGGTTGAAGATTCACGGTCGTTGGAGTTGGTCAAGCTTGGGTGGGGCTCTGTGACAGGTACCCGTCCAGCACCAACAATCAATATCCATCTCAAGGACATCCATGCCCTTCAGGTTTCAGATAGAAGCTGGCCCAAGAACTAGGATATTTTGACTGGTTCCACCAAGACAACTTCACCCTTCTTAGAGGTTTGTGACTTTGAATAACATAATTGCCATGTTGAAAAGCTAAGGTATGCGGCGATCGAGTGGTACACTCTCGACCGCCTCTACGTCATCACAAATATCCCAACAACCACCACGAAGCCAGAAGAGCCAAAGGTCTAAATCCCATGTTAATTCTACCTACTTTATCAATCCTGCCACGCTCAAGAGAATTTACCAAACGACTCATCCTCGCCAAGAACCATGTTATCTCTTCATCGAAAGCAAAACGCCTAACCTCCCTGTCTGCCTCATCCTCCAGGATGGATTGCGCGGCCCTACGCAGTAAGACAGAACGTGTCTGATCCGCCCACTTCCACATCGGACGCAACCCGATCTCCGGGACTGGATGACCTCGAGTCGCCTCAACGGTGGCCTATTTATAGCTACGTACAGTTGGCTCAGTGAACTGATACCGGCGGAAGGATGTGGCAGTGCTTTCTCGAGATTCTCCACCACGGTGAGAGCCCCATTTTCATCTTCATGTCCATCGGCACATGTGCTTTCAAAAGTTTTGTCTGATTAAGTTGGAATTATCCGAATGTTTTTTACCCTCCAGGTATCTACCATGTAGAATCACGTCCAGTCCCATGCCCAGTCTTCCGTACCCAATTCCCAATCCAGTCCCCAAACGCCGGTCCCGTCTTTCCCAGCATTTGGTATATACATTATCTTCAACTTGCAAGACACGCCATCACATGGGGCATTGTCCAAGATTTAATCCACATCTTCTTCTAGCCCTGCATATACGCTGGGGCTTGGTGGTGCATCGCCAGTAATCGACGAGTGGATCGATTCGAGGGCCCCCAGCCAGCAGTCGAACATGTCGTCCATCCTGTCCACCTCCCCACCCGGCGATATCATATTCTTGACTTGGTCGCGTAGTCTCTCGTATGCCTCGATCATGAGCGAGACTTGTAGCGCCGCGGTGTGCCGCTCATCGAACTGTGGTTGGCCATCCATGGCGGAAGAAAGTTCTCTCGTGAGCAGGTCAAGGATTATCTGCGACCTGACGTTGTCGTGGAGAGATTGTCTAGATGGCGAAGGGGTCCCAAAATTGTTGTTCGGGTGTGATAGCGGAGATGAGTCGGGAGTCTGGTCGGGAGATGGAGGAGGTGAGAACGAGTAGGGCTTGAAGTAGATGGTGTCTCCCTCGAAAGCAGCCATGTTGGTGTCTTGTGTGGCGACTGATTGGGTGGGCTGTCGGAAGCGTCGAGGCGGAATCGTGGGAGCACGCGAAGACGTCCTCGATGACCGTGAATATAGTGGGCTGGGCGCGGCTCGCGGCACTTGAAGAGCATTCTGCTTCCATAACAGGGTGTCTCTGTGTGGATCCCCATTCTCGGTGCCGTCTCTTGATTCAAGAAACTCCCGATATTGATCAGCGATCAATTCGACGCTCGATGTCTTAGCCGCGGCATCCTTCTTCTTCCGCGCAAGCGCGTGCTGCTCCAGCTGCCCGATCCGAAAGACTGGCGTCTTGGCCTGACGTCGCATGGTCGATGTGGTCGAGGTAGACGAAGCCGGCGAGGAGATTGACGAGCTGTCCAGAGACGGGCGAGGGCTACGGTCCTGGATAGCAAGATGCGACAGCTCGGGGATCTGGAGCTGGGCGGATTGCCGCTGTCGAGGTGGCCGAAAGAATGCTCTCGGCTCAGGCGACGGCGGTTCTAGCTCTGTGAAGGTGGGACTGACGACCGTCTTGGGGCGAAGGTAGTGGTTCCATTTGGCATCGCTGAGATCCGGGGCGCCGTTCTGGGTATGGCGAGGAGACGGCGCAGACATGATGCTGTCGGGGCTCATGCTTGCCGTCGAGTCGGCAGAGCCACGTTTGGCCTTGAGAGACTTGAGCTTTGGGTCGGATTTCTGGAGCTTGCGCCTGGGAGGCTTCAGGCTGTGAGTCCTGAGTGGCGTGGTTTCCATGTTGGCAGAGTGAGCATCCGAACTTGTTGACATTGTGGTCAACTGTAGGGCATTGGGTGGCCCGGTAAGATGAGTAGATCGTCGTTGAGCGTTAAAGGAGGCAGTCTCGGGGAGATTTCAGGGGTCAGTGGGTTAGCGCGGTGGGTGATTTGACGTTGATCAAGTCGACGAAGATTGTGTGTATTGTAGCCATCAGAAAACCAGGCAGCGGAAAACCTCTGGGACAGGATCGAATATATGACGACAGGTGAAAAATGCAAAAGTGCAGCAAAAAAGCAAGAACAGGTCGCAGATATGTACGTAGTTCGAGCCGAGCCCTTTGAGTACCCAATTCCCTTACCGCTTCCCAAGGCGGGACAAGTCACCCGAGGAGCAAACGAGCTGGGAGTGGCTTTGCCCTGCAGGTTGGCAAGCCTGCCCATGCAATGGTCAAGTCGGGAGCCCAATCGAGACGGCCACGAGACGGACGAAATCCCCACGTCATGGGTCAAGGGTTATTCAAGGACCGCGAGAGCCCCAAGTTGATTTTCATGGCCGCGGTGGCTGGGGGGGACCGTTGATGGAGACAGGGTTGCGACGAGCTGGATGTGCTGGATGTGCTGGGATTTGCCGGGTTTGCAACATCTTGAGCGAACAGGGCTGGGACGGACCAGGATGAGTCTGAAGGGCCCGACGGGGACACTGGTCCCGATAGAGGGGCTGATCGGCACTGCTGAACCTGACGTTGGTGCGTGCGAAAAACAAGAATCAATCACGAATCGCCGGGTAGCAGCAGCTCAACGTTGATGCCCGGGCAGGGAGGTCTGATCCTGAAAAGCCTGTGGTTCCAGAATCTGCCGAGAAGACTCGAATGACATTTTTGCTGGCGGTGAAGCCCACTGGTAAGAGGAGACAGGTAGTAAATCCACCTCCAGAAAACCCCGAGACCCCGTCGGCACTAGTTGTTAGCCTTGACGGGCGGGCGGTTGATGCAACTCGATGGCACCATGTGCCTTTTCATGGGTTGATGGACGTTGGCTGATGTCATGTGTAGCTCGGGACTTGGGGAGGACCCTGAGTTGCCGTCCAGCCAGCGACTCCAGCAGCCCACCAAACGTCACCCCTCCCTCAGCCCGACGCGTTGTGCGCGTCCCTGATGGCCGATGGGTGTCCCACTATGGCGAAGCCATTCCATCATGTTCTTCTTGCGTGAATGCTGGACCCATGTTGAAATGCGTTGTTGACAACTGAGTCAAGTATATCCGTACCTTGATACGTAGGTCCGTACAGGGAATTCAATGATGGAGTGGTGATGAAGCCTCGAAAGAAGCACTCTTTCTTGACAGACGCACGATTATGCACCTTTGAACCTCGGCATCATTATCCACCGTGGAGAAGTGGTAGCAAGGTTATGGGCTTGTTTATGCTCAAGTTTTGTTGAGGAACCTTGGATTGTCTTGGAAAAGAGGAACGAACGTTCGATGTCTTGCTGTTTGTGACCCGCCTACTAAAGGCTGGACTGGGATAAAATCCACCAGAATGCATCTCTAGTTTTATCATATTTTCCTGAAACCAGTCCTTAATTTGGGAGAGAAAAGCAGTAATAAGAGGCAAAACCACTATATTTTTTTTAAATAGTATTATGAGTCTCACTCCTAAAAAAAGAGTTGGGAATATCGGATAAATACTCAATGAGTTCGTCATGGTTGTGGGCATTCCCGTTGTTTTTTACCCCTCCGAGGAAGCAGAGGGATACAGTGCATGTACTGTCTGTAGACAGTATAAAGCACTGTCCTGCTTGCCCCTCACCCGGGCCATCTCGATGGACCAAATACACCAGAATGGCTTCAGCTAATATCTCCCCTAAATCAGTACTTAGGACTAGAGAGAAGCAAAAAGTAGCCTATGCTTCATGGATTCTTATTATCTTAATATAATATTATATTCTATACTCCTAAAAAATGGATGTAGCTAGAACAGTGATCGAAGTTCAATGCAGCCTCATAACAGTGTGTGCTATTCCCGTTTTTTCTTCCCAGATCCCACGGAAGCCCGGGCTGTCCGTGGGGTTCCGAATCTAGACCTCAGATCCTTCGCTCAGCAACACAACTTTGAACAGCAACAGACGGAGACTCACAATCCTCAATTCATTCACCCAGGCCCAGTCACTTGCCATGAGTAACTCTAGATCTCCGATTGCGGATTCACCTTTCGTCCCGCGGGGGGGACTTGTCCTACCAAATGGGGTAACCATCGATGCGCGGGGGCGGCGGGGGTCTGTTCGTCTTTGGCCTTCATCGCCAGATACCTCGCCTTGCAGACTTCCAGCCCTTTATTTGCTGGCAATTCATGTTGACCCTGCTATCTTGCTAACATCCCCCAAAGCAGCCCCCAACCACGGCATCTTGGTGCCGTTCTCCAAAGCTCACCACCAATGGAAACCAACTTGGCGGCCCATATCTTCTCATGACAGACTGATCTCGAGCAGCGCATCCCATGCCATGGGGGTTAAATGGACGGGAAATATTTTCTCCATCAATCACAGCCCTGGAAAACACTCCGTCATGGCATCGCTTCCCCACAAATTCGTCGTCTCATGAGCTCTCTGGCTCTGGGGAAGAAGGCCGACGAGAGAGAGTATAAAGCATGACACGTCCAGCGTGCTCTGCCATTTTGAGCCCAATTGAACATATCATACCTCCATACCTCACCTCTTCTTCTCCTTTCCCCTGCAGTGACTCTTGACCAACTGCAATCTTCTGCTGGAACGCCTTGACTGGACTAACAGTTGACCCCTCCCCCGCCTTACAAGAGCTCACCCCACCTCCAGCTCGCTCATGCTCCCTCAGTGAGCTTGGCTTGAACCCTTCAGCTTCACTTACGACTCAGATTCAACTGCAATTATGGCCGAGATCACCATTACTGGCTGGAAAACCCGCGATGTGCGGTTCCCGACCTCCCTCGACGGAACTGGCTCTGACGCCATGAACGCCGCCGGCAACTACTCATCCGCCTACTGCATCCTCGAGACCGACTCACAATACACGGGACACGGAATGGTAAGCACCTGATGACCTTCCGACACCAACAACTAACACCGCCTCTCCAGACCTTCACCATCGGCCGTGGAAACGACATCGTCTGCGCCGCCATCAACCACGTCGCCGAGCGCCTCCGCGGCAAGACCCTCTCCTCGCTCGTCTCAAACTGGGGCCAGACATGGCGGCACCTCGTCAACGACAGCCAGCTCCGGTGGATCGGCCCGGAGAAGGGCGTCATCCACCTCGCGCTCGGCGCCGTCGTCAACGCCGCCTGGGACCTGTGGGCCAAGACCCTCGACAAGCCCGTCTGGCGCATCGTGGCCGACATGACCCCCGAGGAGTTTGTCAGCTGCATCGACTTCCGCTACATCACCGACGCCATCACCCCCGACGAGGCCATCGCCATGCTCAAGGAGCAGGAGGCCACCAAGCCCCAGCGCCTGCAGGACGCCCTCAACAGCCGCGCCGTGCCCGCCTACACGACGAGCGCCGGCTGGATCGGCTACGGCGACGACAAGATGAAGGGCCTCCTCCAGGAGACCCTCAATGCCGGGTACCGACACTTTAAGCTCAAGGTCGGCGGCGACATCGAGCGCGACCGCAAGCGTCTGGGCATGGCTCGCGAGATCATCGGCTACGACAAGGGCAACGTGCTCATGACCGACGCCAACCAGGTGTGGTCCGTCCCCGAGGCCATCGAGTACATGAAGCAGCTGGCCGAGTTCAAGCCCTGGTTCATCGAGGAGCCCACGTCGCCCGACGACGTCCTCGGCCACAAGGCCGTGCGGGACGCCCTCAAGCCCCACGGCATCGGCGTCGCGACGGGTGAGATGTGCCAAAACAGGGTCATCTTCAAGCAGCTCCTGCAGGTGGGCGCCATCGACGTGTGCCAGATCGACGCCTGCCGCATGGGCGGCGTCAACGAGGTGCTGGCTGTGCTGCTCATGGCCAAGAAGTTTGGCGTGCCCATCGTGCCGCACTCTGGCGGCGTTGGCCTGCCCGAGTACACGCAGCACCTGAGCACCATCGACTACGTCGTCGTGTCCGGCAAGCTGTCCGTGCTCGAGTACGTCGACCACCTGCACGAGCACTTCTTCCACCCGTCCGTCATCAAGGACGGCTACTACACCACCCCCACCGAGCCGGGCTACAGCGTCGAGATGAAGCCCGAGAGCATGGATCGGTTCAGCTACCCCGGTGAGCCGGGTGTGAGTTGGTGGACTTCGGAGGAGGCCAAGGTTATCCTCGAGGGTGAGAAGATTTGAAGTGGTGAAAACGCGGCCGCAGAAGCCGCTCTGTGAATATCAAAATGATGTAGAGAATGCCATGATGTTATGAACCAAAATGCTTTGTTACCTTCCTGGCATCTATGCACAGGTCATGTCTCCCTTCTGTGGAAGGAATGCACTATAACCCTACCCGACTATCTAGAAACTTGACAATGTCTCCTAGCATCTCGGGACAATACCAATGAGCCAAGTCCGGATAAGCATTAAACTCTACCTCTACCCCCATCTTCTCCAGAAGCTCCGATGCTCGAACCCCATGCCGATATTCCACATCTTCGTCCTTTAGCCCATGGCCCATAAACACCGGAGTCGACAGAAAAGGGAATTCAGCAGGCGGCGTCAAAGCTTCAAGCTCGGCCTCTTCCCTCAGCTCATCAATAGCCCTCTGCAGCGACGTTCTCCCCTCCTCCCCATCACTCTCAAACAAGTCCTCTTCAGTCCCATCCTCCTCCAGCAACCCCATCATACTCTCAGCCAAGGGCACAAACCCACTCATAACCACAACACCACCCAGACTCGCCCCCTCCCAAAGCAACCAGCTCACCAGCGCCATCGCACCCCCCTGGCTGAACCCCATCAGCACCACCCTCCCCGCATCGCCCCCCAGCCTCTCCACCTCGTCCCTCAGTATGCCGTGCAGTCGCTCCACGCTGGGGCGCATGTCCCCCCTCGAGGAAGGCTCCCAGTCGCCGGTGCCCTCGTACCACTGGTGGATGAGGGAGCGGCGGTACTTTGCCGCGCGGCTGAGGGGCGCGGTGGGGAGGACGATGCGTGCGTGGGAGAGGGCGGAGCGTAGGGTGGTTGACGTAGGCGAGCATGGAGAGGAGAGCAAGGGGGGGTGGAACTTCTGGGCGTTGAAGCCTCGGCCGTGGAGGATGATGATGGTTAGTTTGTGAGGGGAGAGGGGAGGGAGTATGATTGGGGGAGGGAATTGGCCGGGTTTGAGGCGGGAAGTAGATGATTCAATGGTTGATGGAATATCTGGAGACGTTGTTTCTATTCTAGTTGAAGGCATTGATGGGCTGCGTGGTAGTATAAGCGTAAAGTTGGAATACAGTCAGTTGACTAGCTATAGCCGCGGTCGTGATTCTGCTCGGCTTATGTCAAATCAGAAGTGTAACGCATTTATCACAAAAATATATACCGGTTGTTGCGTCACCTGACGGTTGAAAATTGATGCCGTAACTGACGAGGTGATGTATGAGGAGGCTTGAACAAGGCGGATCCAATCAGACGAACCACCCAAATTACTGTAACTGCTCCAAGAGAACCAACCAAATCCAACACCACCACCACCACCACCACAAATTCAACAGCAGAAATGCCCAAAGTACAAATCCTCTAACCTCTAAACCATCTCACCAAAGATTGATTGATTTAGATGCCTCGTTCTGTTATTCTCATTCCCCCTACCCTCCATCAACGTGTCTTCAAAGCCCCACGTAACCTCAACCCTCAACATCACCTCTCACCTCGACCCAGAATGACCCTCCTAGACCACACAACCCACCCCCTCCTCTCCCTAACAGCCTCCTTCACCGCCTGGAAAGCCCTCCTCCTCGCCGTCGCCCTCGGCGCCTCCGTCTCCCCCTCCTACGACACCTCCACCTCTCTCTTCTTCGACGCCGTCCACGGCGCCTCGGCCCCCGCGCTGGCAGAGCGCCTGACGAGATGGGACGCGCTGTACTTTATGCACGATGCGCGCGTGGGCAAGGTGTATGAGCAGGAGTGGGCGTTTGGCGTTGGCCTGCCTATTGTCGTGCGCGCCGTGGGAAGCGTGATGGCGTCGCTGGGGGTTGATGTTTCGGGCGCCCTAGTCGCCATCGCCGTCTCCCACGTATCGCACCTCATCGCCGTCCTGTCGCTGTATCAACTCACCGTCGTCATCTGCAACGATCGAAAACTCGCCTTCCTCGCTGCAGCTGTGCACATCCTCTCCCCCGCGGGACTGTTCCTCTCGGCGCCGTATGCCGAGAGCGCCTTCTCATGCCTATCGTTTGTCGGAAACCTGCTCTTCGCCCTCGGCTTGAAGAGCGGGCCCGACTCACTTCGGCGCAACGCAGCTGTGGTAGGAGCAGGACTGGCCTACGGCATCTCCTCGACGTTCCGTAGCAACGGGCTGTTTGGCGGCATCCTGTTCGCCGTGGAAGCCGTCAAGGGCCTGCTTGCACTGGCTGACGGCTTCACCTTGTCAAAGGTGCTGAGGCTCGTTGCCCCCGTCGTAGGCGGCCTGCTCGTTGCTGTTGGATTTGTCGCCCCGCAGGCGGTCGCCTGGATGAGGTACTGCACTCTGGATGGAGAGCCGCGACCCTGGTGCTCGCGCCTCCTACCGAGCATCTACACATTCGTCCAGGAGGAATACTGGTAAGATTCTTAATCTCACAATCTGAGCTGGTGCTGACACCGACCAGGGACGTTGGCTTCCTCAAGTACTGGACCCCCAACCAGATCCCTCTCTTCCTCCTCGCTGCCCCCATGCTCACCGTGCTCCTCAAGTCCGGAAGCGAGATCCTCCGCGAGCCCTCTCGGGGCCTCAGGAAAATGGTTCGCGGTACTGACGGGGAGTGCCGCCTGTTCGTCAGGACTCTGGCGGCGGTGCAAATGCTGCTCGCCGTCCTGGCAATTACCAACTACCACGTTCAAATCGTCAGCCGCTTGTCGTCGGGGTACCCCGTCTGGTACTGGTGGGTGGCTTCGTGCTTGATGGACAAGCAGAGGCAGAGCGTGGGCTACGGCGTCGTGGTCTTCATCACCATGTATGCCGCCATTCAAGGAGGGTTGTTCGCTTCCTTCCTGCCGCCTGCTTAGATCCAGCCACGCTGTTGTTTCTCTTATATGAAGCCCCTCAGACAACAAAAACGTTCTCGGCATGGGTCGAGTCCGGTTGCAAAGGCCCTTCCTCCAGTATAAGTAATAATTGGCCAAGTTGATAGTGACACTCACATTTTGAGACACAAAAGACTATAGATTTCAATATCACGGACAATGGAACTAGGGCATGATATGTAGAATATTATAAATGTAAAGGGTTACAGAACGGGAACTATATAATTAATATGCTATGCTCAGGTGAACCCGAGTCTCTTTTATGTAGACATCAAATGTTGAAGGTTTCATGCTCCCTGGTGTAGGCAGCTCAGGTCAACCCAATTCTAGGAAATCACGGTCAAGAAAGCAATTCAAAGGGAAAATCTACCAAAGAAACATTCATATTACTCGCTGGTGTTCAAATCCATAATGTGTATCGCTGAAGCCTCCAGTCATTGTCTATTGTCACAAAGAGCTCCAACATCCAAATACAGCGCTGTCTCTGCCAACATCGCTTCCAACGAAGCTCCGTCGTCTTTTCCACTCGCTGAGCCTCCACCCTCGTACACGTCACCGTTGTATACGCCTTGAGAAACCCCGTAGAAACCCCATGACTGTGGTGTCCTTTCCAAGACCCAGCACATTCATGCCAACCTATATTCACCACTCGCTCATCGGGAGCCATCGCCACGCCTTTGGGCTGCCTCGAGAAGGAGTAACCGGCAGTTGTCAGACGGTGTGGGGCTGAGCCAGCGCACGAAGCCGCACTAGTTCCCTTGCGAATATCCAGGTCCGTGACTGCTTTTGATTATCTGCCGGTGTGCTGTCTGGTGGTCCCTGGTTATGGCCTTCAAGTTCGATAGGCAAAGACAGGCCACATCTAGAGCCAGCAACAGAGTGACTGATATTCCCACCACTCACCACAGTCTCTTCCTTCACACGAATTCTCGATCTCGGTCTTCTTGGTGCGGGCATCGAGGCGCTCATATTAACAGGTGACTGCGTATTGGCTGTGAGAATTGTGCCATAGCCTGCTTGTGATGCTTGTGACCCAAGCGATTGGTCCCGGAAGGTTTCCAGACTGCGCGTCCTCTTCAGCGGAGTCTCTTCGGTGGCGGCCAGTATCCGCGTTCTCGTGTTGATCTCGTTTGATTGATTTCCAACTGCATCGTGCCACTGCACTGGAAGGCTGCGTCTTCTGAGAGCTGATCTGCCCTCTTGCAATTGCCGACCCCGTCTCACTGCTCTCCTGCCATCACCCTCGCTGTAGTAATTCCTTTCCAGCTCCTCCGGCACTGCTGGCAATCGCCCATCGTTCACCGGACTAGTCTCGCTCGAGTTTTGGTCTTCTGACGGCCTATTGGTTGATCTTCCCTGGAAGGGCGGCGATGGCCTAGATGGTTGGGCCACTCGCCGGTAGAACTAGTACTCATCTTCCGAATCGCTGTTGTCGTTGATCCTAATAGCTCGCCACCTGCGATCGGTCAAGTCCTGGGCTGCGGTTCCCTCGCTCTCCGGGTCAACATAACCCTCCCCCCCAGCAAAGCTCAGCGCAACTGGCAAGAACACCAAGGCATGGAGAGCCGCGAAAACGACAAGAGCCAGCCAAACCCGGAAGTAGTAGATCTCGAAGATCTTGGATCGCGTAAAGGCGAGCACGCAGACGCCCAAAAGCTTGGTGACGGTGATACCGGAAAAGACAGAACCGCCAACGTTGACAAGAGCTGTCCAGGCACGGGCGTCGCGGCCACGGAATGCATTGCTATTGCCCTCCATCACCGTACGTGAAGGAAACATGAACGCTCGCGCGATATGGGCGCAGAACTCGACCGATATTCCAACGCAGATGATGAGATTCACCAGTGAGACGGCATTGAGGGACACGCCAAACACGGCCATGGCCCCCATGATGTCCACAACACTCATCACAACAGTGAGCGTAACCACGAGTGCCGTAAGCATCGAGCCCAAAAGCACAGACGCGACAACAAAGATGATGCCAACCGCGGCGCATAGTAGTCCAGCGGTGAGAGACACGATGCTCAGATATTGGTCGAAGAAGATGTAGAAGACGCTGTACGGGAAGACGTCGGCGCCAGTCCTCTCCCTGATATCCGAAGCGATGCGGCGTGCCGAAGAGTATGCATGGATGAAGTCATCCTGGCTCCTCAAAGGAGTGTGGGCCGTTCTGAAGTGGCTGGCTTTGACCTGTGCTCCCTCATCGATGACAACGGCTTGTCCGTAGGGGGCTTGTCCGCCCAGAGGGCATTCCTCCCCTGTCGGACTCGAGAGGAACTTCTTGAGATAATGGATGAACTCTTCGTCTTCGGGCATTCCGTACAAAGTAGTGTTCCACGCCGGTTTGCGGTCGGCAAAGCATTGCTTGCCATGTTCCATACAGCACTTAACATCGTCGCCCGGTTTCAGCCAAAGGAAGAAGTCGTCGATCCAGCTAGCAGTTGGGGATGAAATGTAGGATATCTCCGACCTTTGTCGTTCAAGTTCGAGCGTGTTTGTGAGAGAGAGGTCCTGGCAAGTGGTGAACCTTGAGCACACCTCTTGTTGCTGATGACGCTTGGAGATATCAACTCCACGCGTCACAAAGTATACGGGAGGGCCAGTTTCCATATAGTCGTACAGATCATTGAAATAAGGGATCAGGTAGGAGCCATCCGGGATAGCGACACGCTGGTCAAGACCAAGTTGGATCTTCGGCAGCAGGGCGAGTCCAGCCGTAAACAGTCCCAAGAAGATGGTAACGACTGCCAGCTTAACCTTCTTGCCCAGAAGTCTCGGGGCATACGTGTTCTTGATAAAGACCTGCAACAGGCTCTCCTCGTCCATGTCAGAACCACGGCCGCCACCTTGGACGTAGCCGTTTGTGCCGTTGAGGTGGATTCTAGCCTTAGTGATCTGCCACCATGGCCACAGCTCGCAGCGATGGTCCTCGACCCGCATCTGATTAAGTGACAGGAACGAGACGAACATTGTCATTTGAAGCAGCGCGTTGACCAGGACGGCACCAGCAGCGTAGGCAGCAAAGTTCCTAACTGCGGGCATTCCGACGGCCGTGCCGAGAGCGAAAGCCACGGTCTCCGTAAGAGCAGAGAAAAGGATAGAAGGACCCATTCGACCCAGAGCCCTGGCAACTCGTTCTTCGACCATCTGATCGGGGCAGCTGACGTTGACTCTCTCAAGCTCGTGGACAATCAAAAAGATGTTGTCAACGCCCACAGCGAGTACGATGAAGGGAATAACCTCGACGATGATGAGCGTAGCCTTGAGGCCAACCCAAGAGAAGAAGCCGATAGAGGAGGCAATTGACATGAGGACAATGATAATTCCGACGAGACCAAGTGTCACCTTGGATTCAACCAGAAGCACAGCCGGATTCCTGAAAATGTACTTGAGGGGGGTGCCAAGCGCCATGCAGGCGTACACAAACATGACAATGTAGCTGATGACAACGATCTTGGCGTCAGTGTTTGTCGATTTGTTGAGCTCCTGTTCCAGGCTGATCTCGGTGTTGAAGGACAGACGAAGACCTCTCTCCTTGGCTTCCTCCTGGGCTTCGAGAAGTCGATCACGAAGGGCGTTCTCCCAGTCCACAGCACGCGCAAGAGCATCGGTACCCTCCTGAGCGTTGTTGACAACCCAGGTAACGGTGATGGCGTGGGCATCTACCACATCGTCATTGTACCCTCCGAAGATCATGTCAGGCTCGATGGGTTGGCCGAACCGTGGCCGACAGTCCACAGGAGATTTTGCACAGTCACGCAAGTCTTTTTCCCAGGACTTGGGATTCAAGCCAGCCTTAGAGTCCCAATAGCGCGTCAGAGACTGCACAACACAGGCATCGTTGGTGGGTTTGTAGCACAAGTCGTTGAGGAACTTGCCGTACGTGGGGCTCTCGATTTTCTCGATGCTCTTTTCGACATCCATCCACCACTTGAGAGTCTCGTAGCTGAGGACGGGTCCAGGCTCAGAAGGGTTGGTATCATTGACCAGGAAGACCTTTTCGGCACGATAGAAGGGACCAAAGTTGTTATCGAAATAGGCCTTCTCCTGAGCAGCAGCAGATGAGGGACTGACCCAGAGCCGGGCAGGTTCCTTCTCAAGATCAAAACGGAACCACCCAGCACTCAAGATAGCGACAATGAGTAGACTCATGCCGATGCAGAGGCCGGGGAATCGTGCAGCCGCATGCCCAAGTTGGTAGAACGCCTTGTCACATCTGTCGTTGAGCCAGTAGCGTTTGGTCGGGCGATCGCGCATCGCCTCGGTCTGGACTGGACCACCTTCATCCTCGTCATCGCTATGCGAGGATTCGTGGAGCAACCTCGTCCTCTCCACGCGGCGTTGCGCATACTTCTTCCAGGCGACATGGCCAAAAATTGAGAGAATCAAGGCAATCAGGAGGATGCTGTATACCAAGATGGAGGCGAACGAGAGGCACGGCAGAAGGCCAACTCGACAAGACCTGGAGTCTTTGACATCCGGAAGCTCCGGACACACCTCGGGGCAGTCAACGCAAACGCAACGGTAGCTGGGGTCCTCGTCGTTGCACTTCTTTGGCTTCATGTCCAAAGAATGCATCTTAGGCTCACTATACTCGGTTGGATAGTTGATTTGGAAAGGAGAGCCCACGAGGGCCTTCTTGTCGCCCAGGAACTTGAGCATCTCGGTGTAGTTCTTCGCACCGCCGCCGATAAAGTCCATGGCCCTGCTATTGGCACCGCCAAACTTGACCTCCTTGCAGCTGTCATAGAAACCGGAGCCATATTCTTCGGAGATGAGCTGGTCGAGCTCGGTCACCTGCTGCTTGCCGTTCTTGGCCGCCGAGTCCGTCACGTTGATGAACAAGGACTGGTCGGGAGAGCAAGTGAATGTGCAGAACATGTTGAAGAAGTTTTCCTTGCACGCAGGGCATGAGCCGATAATGGAGCTTGGAGTGCCGAGTTCGGACTTTAGTGATTTGACCTAAGCGTCATGTTAGTCGAGACGTTCTAACGCTAAGTGCAGGTTGTTCTCACTTGTTCCAAGCTGCAGCAGACAGGTCCAGTCCTCCACTTCTCGCCGCAAAGCTCGACGAGCTCATTGCGCAGCTCCTCTTCAGGATCTTGAGCTAAACCATTGTCGACACAGGGGAGCTCTTTGCCCCAGAAGGTCTGCTTGCCGCAATGACCGCGAAACGCGCATCGTCCAGCCTCGTGTTTCGGAGTATATGGTTCTGCGCGCCCCAGGGAAGCCAGCAGCACAGCTGCAGCTCCAATCTTGGGGACGATGCGTTGATGCATCTCGAGATGATGGGGCCGCGCACGGCGGTGTCGGGGGCGGGGATGGCGTCGGTCGGCCTGGTCGGTCGCAATCGGGTATCGATGTGGATATCTCGCTCTTGGTACTAGACGATGCGACGATCAGACTACGGCGAGGGTTGAGATGCCTGGGAGGTAATCATAAGCCTACTATGGAGGATGTAAAGAGTTGAGAGACGTCGTCCTCTCTGGGGTCGCTCTTTAAAACAACGGGACGAACGACGAGAAGGTGCGATGAACGGTGGTCGGGGAAGGTACGGTGCTGTGATGTCTTATGGTGGGAGCTCGGGGACGAAGCTCAGAGAAGCCCCAACGGCGTTGTTGCAGGTCACCTGCGTCATTGGTTCGTGGGCTTTGCTGGGGCCGGTCATGGATGTGATTCGCCAGCGCTGGTATGACTTGGTGGCTGATGCCCGGGGTGGTCGCTCGGCGATCGCGTGAGGGTTCCGTCATGATGCGTGCATCTCGCCCGTGCTCACTGGCTTACCCTATAGAGAGTCGCATATAATAAAATAGTTGAAGTTTATTAGAATTGGAGGGGCTTCAGTGTCACTAGGTAGTTCTCCAAGTACGAATAGATTTCTAGGATTTTGTTTACGCGGGTGCTATTGCCAATGTTGGGGGGGATGCTATAGTCTCGGACGCGGGGAGCAGCTTCAAGAGCTTGTAGATGATGCATAATGCGGCCTGTATTCACGACTATGTCAGGACAGATCATCGAGCTGAACCTTGTTGAGCTTGATATACTCCCTTGGTCTGAGCATGCATATCTAGCCTTTCCAGACGAGTGTCAAGCCAATGGGAGTTGAACCCGATGAAACCAATGTCTGAGACCTTGGGCTCCATTGGAGCAACTACATATACGGGGTAAATCCATTCACATTCGTGACCCAAATAGGCCAATTTCTGAATCTATTAAGAGAGTGGATGAATTTCTGCTTTGAAGAGTTAACTCATGCATGTGCGCAACAATGCCAGTTGAGTTTCTATTGACATATTCAAGTTGGGCTCAATACCAGGCACTGTCATTAGGTCCCAACACGTGACCAAAATGCGCCAAACCTCTTCGCTCCGCTCTCCTGCGACCTGGACAAAGGCCATGACTCTGTCCGATGCGTCATTCAGATCACCCAACTCTTCCCATACCGCCTCGTAAAAGGAACAAAACTCCCCTGCTGTTGACGACGCGAAATTTGTAAACCTTTAGACTTTTCAACTGTATCATGCTTTATCCTGGAAACGCCTATCTCCGACCGCATTCTTATCCCCCTCCCCCCAATGCCCAGACAAACTTCAGAGGAGCTCGTCCAAGGACTGGTGGTAGGTGGATTGCTATTTTGTCTAGCCTCTGCGCGCTATGTTTTGATCCAAAACGCTCGGGCGTGTATGAGTTGTGTTTACGGGATCAGGTGTAATGCCATGCTGGGCGTAGTTAGGAATCAAGTCAGTTATGGCTCGACGAGACTTGTCCATTAGGTGCACTACAAGATGTATCGCCCGGATCGTGACTCTTGGCTGGGGCTGAGACCCAGGTGTGAACTACGCTGACATTTGTCTGATAGGAATCTTTCCGCTCGTTGCTGGATGAAGCCCTCATAGTCGCTATTGCTAGCGATCATGATCTCAAGCAAACTCCCCAGTATGAAGCGGCCCGGACTATCTTAGAGGGCCTGGCCCGAGATGTCACGTCAGAGGAAGCTACTGGATTCAACCCAAGTGGTATCTCAGGTACTCTTGAAGACACGAATGATGGTGTGAGCACGACAGAGACTGGCAGCCAACAGGCTTCTCGTGCTCGAGATACCGACACCTCTGCCAGCGATCTCACAACGTCGACCGCTGGCACGACATACTCTATGCCACGACTCACATCCTTCAACGATGATAGCGAGGAAGCTAAGGTCCTCCTCCTTCAGAGCATGTTTACCGAGCTCAAAGAGTTCGACATCAAGCACGCTCTGAAGAAAGCGAACGGAGACTTCCAGACCGCTCTCGACGACCTGCTCAACATTCAGTACCTCAAGTCGACAGGTCAAGAGCAAAAGGGCGTCGATGGCTTCTTCCAACCCGACGCAGACGTGGGAAAGAAGAAAAAGAACAAGAAGAAGAGGGGCAAGAAGGCCCTCGAAACCGAGACGTCTACTTCCAGCAGCGGAACCAGCTCCCCCGATGACCTGAAGGAGATGAAGCGTAAGTCTTTCTTTCCGGGTGTTTATGTCCTCTCATGGTACAGCAACTGACAGTCGGCACAGGCCAGGATGAAATTGCCTACCTGGCGGATAGGCTCGACCTGCCGTTCGGGGTTGTCTCCGACATCTTTTACAACAAGCGCTGCGCGAGCGGCGCCACAGCAGTCGAGATCCTGGACCAATACATCTCGCAAGGCATCGAGACCCAGGACGAAGCAGGCAAGAAGTACGCCCAAGAGCTCGCCCAAAAGTACCGAAACGTGCCTGAAAACTACATGTCCACGATCGTCCAGGTCACCGGCTCCATCTCGCAAGAGGCGGACGACATTGCCGCCCTCCTGAGCAAGCACTTTGCCAAGAACCCGTGGACCCAGAAGCTCAACCTGAACTACCCGCTCACGCCGCTCCCCCAAGAGGACATTGAAGGATTCGAGACGGTGTCATACGGAAAGTCCAGGGCGGCGATACCGTTGGCGCCCAGAGCAGGCACACCTGCCGACCCATCAGCCTACAAGGAGAGGGCCAGCCAGTACAACCGAGCGAAACGCGAGGCAGCAGCTTCAGCAGCCCAGCTCAACCGACGCGGTGCCTCAAACCCGCTTTACCGCCAAGCAGCAGGCTACTACTCGGAGGTTGCGAGGGAGCAAGGGCGCTACGCTGTGCAGGCAACGTCCACGGCCGCTGATCTCCTAGTTGAGAACCAGAGCACCTCTACCTCGATCGACTTACACGGCGTCTACGTGCAGGACGGCGTGCGTATCGCCCGCCAGAGGGTCCAGGCCTGGTGGTCTGGCCTCGGCGAGTTTCGTTCCGACAAGGCGCGGCAGCAGCCGTTTACCGTCATCACTGGACTGGGTCGCCATAGCGCCGGCGGCGTGTCGCAGCTGAGGCAGGCTGTAGCTGCGGCGTTGCTCCAGGATGGATGGAAGATGCAGGTCGAGACCGGGCGCTTCGTGATCAAAGGTCGACGATAACGAGTGCCTGGAAACGACGCAAAGCCTTCGTCTAAGAAGGGGGTACGTAAAAGGAGCCGCCGACTGCAGAGGAGGTTGCAGCAGCCGACTTCAATGGACGTATGAAAGCCTTGAAACATTCTATCTGCCTAGGATCGAGGGGGGGTAGGGGAGGATCGACTTTTTGTTGTCAGTCAGGTCAGTCAGGCCTATCTCAATTGGCGTTGGTCAACTCTGGAGGATTTTGTTCCACTCGTCCCGACTGGCCTGCTGCGGCAATTCCCTGTCCTGGGAGTTGCAGTGCTGACATGGGGGGAGACTTACGCAAGCTCGCCGGAACGAGCCTAAGGCAGGATTCCCTGCATGACAGGCGGCTCGCTTGCCGATTGTTGTGGCTCGATTTACAAAACACTTTTGAAGCACAAGCACTCTCGCCAGCTTTTGACTCGCCAACGGACCAATGGGCCCCAAGGAAGACGGGGATCGCTATGGGAACCGACGCGATGGATTCGTGCCGCAGGCTGTGCTAGGCGTCCGCCAAACGAGTTAGGGACCGACCTACTCTTTGTTGCTCACCTACCACCCAGCAACCAAGAGGTCAGGCAGTTTCACGTTGGCTTCCCCGGCCAATTCCTATTTGGGAGTGCCACCAGAAGGGCTCAGCTCGTATCTGCTCTCCCGTATAATAAAAAGGACACCTGCTCATGTGGTTGGCTTTCAGAGCTTGCCTTAACCCTCTCGGTACTGCATCTTGACTTCAGAAAACATCAACAACAGCAACGCACAAAACCACCCACGAGAATTCTCAACCATGGCGGCAAAGACCCACGCACCTGCTATGTCGAGCTTCCCAGGTATTCCAAGAGAGGAGGACACCACGGCCAACCTGCTGTCGTCGTCAGACAGGGAGGGCGAGGAGCCGAAGCCATCGTTCACCATCACCTTCTCGCCCGTCCAGGTCGTCAGGTCCTGGGTGTTTGCCATCTCCATCACCGACCTCGTCATCATCTGCATGTGCGACTGGCACAAGGGATGGGCCGCCTTCTTCGCCATCTGGGTTATCATCCTGTGCATCTGGACCGTATACAACCTCGTCGCCTGCCTGTTCCGCGGGCGGAACAAGTTTGACATGAAGCTGGGCAACCTCTTCTTGTCGTGCGGCAGACTCTCCTCCGACGACTACCTCCCGTCGTGGAAGAAGAGGTCCTACATTAAGAACATTGTCGACTTTGTGTTCTGCTGTCTCCTCATCATCCCTGGCGTCCTGGCTTTCAAGACCCATATCTGGCAGTGGGAGCTCCAGGACCCGGTTGGCGGCCTCACCATTACCTTGTCGTGAGTCATCTCGTTCCGATCACGACATGTCCATTATTAACTTGTTGGCAGGGGGCTTCAACTTATTATTGCGGTTCTTGGAATCTTCAGCCTGGGCCGTAAGGTGAAGATTGCCCTCTTCAAGGCCGAGGAGTCCAAGCCCGCGTACACGATTTCCGAGCTCTACCGGGACGAAATGTCGGAGCCGCGCCAGTCGATGGTTTCCGAGACTTCTGAAGCCTAAGAAGCCCAGCGCACCGTCTTTCGAACGATATCCCGCTCGCGGCCTCATGGGCTTGCGCGCCTTGGTAAATGATATCTGTGAGGAAGAGGGAATTGTGGCTGGGGGACCAGCAAATACGTTGACGTGATCGTGATGCAGCGTCTGGATGGCTGGCGAAGGAATGGTGTGTTTTGCTGGATAGGAATCATTTTGGGCTTATGCCTGAGAGCAAGTTGCTACTATATCCGCCATTTACGGGTGTTACTGCCCCATATATCCGAGAGCTCAAGAGACTCTCTCATGCTCTATCTCTATGATAACATGAACATGAAATAAGAATCAAATTTGTACTACCGCCCCTTTTGTGTGCATCTCACTGCTTCTTCTTCTGAAGGTCCCGACCGACCTTCTCCCACACAGCCATACCCGTCGTGAGCGTGGTGAAAAACATGACCATGCTGACGAGACCAGGCTCGGTATTGACCCAGCCCACAGCAGTACCAGGCAGGATCATGTCAAGAGCATCAGAGACGATGCCGCGTCCCAGAACGGCGCCCTCCTTGCTGATCCTCTGCAGCCAGACGCTCCGCTCCTCCTTGCGCTTTGCGACGATGCCCTTGAGGCGCTCCCGCTCCTTGTTGAGATCATCCTTCTCATCCTCAGTCTTGGTGTCGTCAGCCTTCTTCTCAGAGAGCTCCTTCTCAGCAGAGACAAGCCCATCGGTGTTCTCGACGCTGCTGGTGCTGGCGTTCTCAGACGTGAGGGAAGCAGGCTTGGTGGAGAACAGGCGGTAGACCCGGATGCCAGAGACGAGGATAGAAGTGTACAGCCCGGCGAACCAGAAGAGCTGCGACTGGTAATCAATCTCCTTGTACTTTTCCTCGGTGAAGAGCCGCAGGCCCCCGTAGCCGCAGAGGTCCAGGAGCGTCACCGTCTCCATCATGCCGAACATGCCGAGGCACGTCTTGCTCACGACGTCGAGCCACCCGTCGAGGCCCTTGTCCTCGCTCACGTAGACGAGCCAGCCGGCGCGGAAGGTGTCCAGGAAGCGGAAGAAGCGGATGAAGCGCCGCGAGATGTTGAGCTGGCCGCGCAGGGCGCCCAGGGCCGTGACCGAGGATGCCGCCTCCACGGCATTGGGGACCCAGAGGGCGAGCAAGGCTGGGTAGCAGATGAGAAGGGAGCAGGTGGCCTGGAAGAGACGCAGGATGCGCTCGATGCCGACTGAATAGATGAGTTAGAAGGTAAATTTTGTCTTTGTGTGTTGGAGACATACCGAGATCAGTGCCAAAGGCGACAAAGTGCTCATACGTGCTGGCCATCTTGAGAGTGAGCCCAGCCTGAATAACACGATGAGGTGAAAAGGAAGAAAGATGAAAAAAGACTCAGACAAGAAATCTAAATCTATATTCAGAATTCCCACCTAAAAACGCCGCGAGCAAGAATTCGAGCAAACGGATAAAAATGTACAACAATGACTGAGGATGGTTAGACGTTGGCGAGTTGAATTGGCGGTGTTGGCATGGACCCAGATTGACTAGGTAGGTAGGTATTAGCGAGTTTAGTCTTTGCATGAATTTGCCGCGGGGAACCAATCCCCACGTCCGTTTGGATTGACGTGGACGACATGAAAATGGTCTCATTTGGGGGCATGTTTACTTGTGGCTGCGGCTAATAGGATATTTATGAAAATGATAAACGCCATGTCGTTTGCAACGTCTGATGCTGAATCACAAGCAAGAGACACTGCCCACATGGTAACCAACTCTTAGTTACTCCCATTGAACACAAAGTAAATATAACACAGGGCATCTACGTAATAGTTGTAGGTATGCACAGGTACACGTCCGCCCGATCTAGCTCCCTCTCAACGACCCTTTTCTAGTTGAGGCACCGATTATTGACCAGGAGACACCAGCTTTCCCTGAGCCCTTGAGGCGTGATTCCATCCACCGGCCAACGGCTGGCCACCAGACTCCTGCGCGAACTTCTGCATCCGGGCCTCCAGCTCGGGCCGGAAGTGGCGGATGAGACCCTGGATGGGCCAGGCGAAAGCCTCGCCCAAAGCTGAAACAAGTTAGTTGGCTGAATTATGCAAGTGCTTGAAAGCTGTGGTGGTCGTGACATACCGCAGATAGTGTGACCCTCAACCTGCTTGGTGAGCTCCTGGAGCATATCAATCTCTCGCTCACGGCCCTGTCCATTCTCAAATCGCTTCATAATCTGCTCCGTCCACTTGCTGCCCTCTCGGCAAGGCGTGCACTGGCCGCAACTCTCGTGGCGGTAGAAGTGGCTGAGACGGCTGATGGCTCGGACAACGTCGGTGCTCTTGTCCATGACGATGACGGCGGCAGTACCCAGACCAGACTGGCTGTCCTTGAGGGCATCAAAGTCCATCAGCTGGTCATCACAGACGCTCTTGGGCAGGATCGGGGTGGAGGAGCCACCGGGGATGATGGCAAGCAGGTTATCCCATCCGCCTCGGACACCACCGCAGTGCTTCTCAATGAGCTCACGGAGGGGAATCGACATCTCCTCCTCGACGGTGGCGGGGTTGTTGACGTGGCCGGAGATACAGAAGAGCTTGGTGCCCTGGTTTCGCTCACGACCGAAGCCAGCGAACCAGTTGCCTCCTCGACGGCAGATGGTAGGGGCGACGGCGACGGTCTCGACGTTGGCGACAGTGGAAGGGCATCCGAACAGACCGACGGCGGCGGGGAACGGCGGCTTGAGACGAGGCTTGCCGGGCTTTCCCTCGAGGGACTCGATCAGAGAGGTCTCCTCACCACAGACGTAGGCACCGGCACCTCGGTGGATGTAAACATCGAAGTCGTAGCCGGATCCGCAGGCGTTCTTGCCGATCAGGCCGTCGGCGTAGGCCTCGTTGATCGCTCGCTGGAGGACGGCGGCCTCCTCGACGAATTCGCCGCGGATGTAGATGTAGGCGGCCGTCGCGTTCATGGCTCGGCCGGCGACGAGGCATCCCTCGACAAGCTTGTGTGGGTCCTTTCGCATGATCTCGCGGTCCTTGCAGGTTCCGGGCTCGCCCTCATCGGCATTGACAACGAGGTATCGGGGCTTGCTGTCCTTGTCCCAGTCCTTGAAGTTCATGAAAGACTACCAAGTGTTAGGCAATTGGCTGTTCCCCCGGCAAATGCGGATGGATGGCGGATTCCCGCCCTCGAAATCAAACCTACCCATTTCAGACCCGAGGGGAAACCGGCACCTCCTCGTCCTCGCAGACCAGAGGCCTTGATCTCGCCAATGATCCAATCGTGGCCCTTGAGGATGATTTCCTTCGTCTTGTGCCAATCGCCCATTCGCTTCGCGCTCTTGAGGTCGACGGGCAACCGTCCGTACAAATTCTGGAAGATGCGATCCTGGTCCTTGAGACCACCGTACGTTCGCTTCGGGGAGCCGTCCTGGACGGTTGCCAGACCCCTCACGGCGGTCCGTGAGAGGCCGACGACCTTCTTGGGCGCCGATCTCGTGGACAGCATTGTGCTCGTTGTCGTCGGGTGGCGGATTGGAGATGGTTGACAGGACGGACGTCAGGATGCGGCACTTCGAGTTTCCCGGGCGAGATTCGTGACCGGTTCAGAAATGGCGAGCCAGTGATTGGCCAATGCAGCACCAGATTACTCAGCCTGCAGAGTTAGCCGCTACTTAGTCCCGCACACAATCTGTATGAGGCTCGATGTGTTTTTCATCAGGAATGTTAAGCGCCTTAGCTCTCTTTTGCCTCTGGCCGACTCCTGGAGTCACCGATCCGAGCTGCTTGCTGCTAACGTAAGCCAGGGAGCTCCTCCAGTGGCTTGGCTGCGAGAGTATCACCAAACACTGCCTGTAACTATCGTCAGCACCCACGCCAGCTTTATGTCGGCCTCCCAAGCTGTTCTGACAAGCGATGCCGACGTCAACGCTATGTAAACTCAGCATATAAGTTTCTCGAGTCGCCGTCGCCATGTCTAGTAAAAGGCACTCGATCCTCCCTGCCGTCGACCGCAGCGGCCCCCGGCCACCGGTCAACTTCTCGTCGTCCCTCATTATCTCCGAGAATGCGATTCTCCAGGGCACACACTCGATCACCATGCAGTCAGAGACTGTAGTGCACCCGAGATCGAGGTTCGAGTCCAACCTAGGGAGCATCCTGGTTGGGAGGCGATGCCTCATCCACGAACGAACCCATCTTGGAGCTCGTCCCGCCGATATCGAGACAGCGAAACCCGGTGGAGTAGCTCTGGGAGACTACGTTACGATTGAGGTTGGCTCAGTTGTTGAGGCCGGAGGGACTGAGATTGGCGATGGCTCTTTGATCCAGGCCGGAGCCAGTATTGGAAGTGGCTCGAAAATTGGCAAGGTACATGATGAATCCCCAAGCTCCAGAGTAGGGTCTGACTATTCCAAGAACTGTACAATTACACAGATGTCGAGCCTCGCCCCGGGAACCGTCCTTCCAGACCACACTGTGGTCTTCTCGAATGGCACGAGACGGATCGATCGACGTGACATCTCCGATCAAAAGAAGCTTGCTTTGGTGAAGCAACTCGCAATTCTGAGAAAGATGATACCCAGCAATCCCGACAAATTCAAATGAATGATACCCATAATAAACTCCGTTTGCTCCGGCACTCTCAATGTCCATTTCTGTCGCTTAGCACCTCATCATAGTGCAACCAGTCCCCAGGAGGGTATATCATTATGCTCTTTGTTCAGTAGCCTTGCCGCTGTGCTCCTGGCCTCAAGTCAGAATCACTGCCAATGCGATCGCGCACACGGCAGCCGCCAGGCTACTATTACCAACCCCTCGCTCTGCCGAGTTGTCTTCGTCCTCCTCCGCAGTCGGAGCAGCGATTTCTGGCAGCGAAACTGAGGCGGCTCCATACAACGTTGTGGTGTACACGTCCACACGCCTCGTTGTGTAGCTTCGGTCAATCGTGTACGTCTCTGAAACTGATGCGGGCACGGTCGGGACCTCGGCAGTCTTGTTGTGCTCTTTTTGCTGGGATATGATGCTCGAGGGGATTGGCGCCACAGAATAGTCCTCGTCCTCGCAAACCCCTCGGTCGTTATCCTCCGTGTCCCCGATGAACTGGCCCATCGCCCTTAGGCAATCATTGCATCTATTGGCGTGAGTGTTAGTGATCATTCTGACTCTGACGATAGGCGAACAGCAGAGCGGCTTCACTTACGCCGCTTTTAAGGGAACCCATCCCTTTTCGCAGATACACTTATAGTACTCCGGCCCAGTCTCTTCCTGGCAGGTTTTGTCGAGCTTGTTGTAGGCCTCGCAGATCGAACCTTTACCGTTACAGTATTCACGGCCCTCGTCGCTAAGCAAGGCTGTGGAAAACCGCACCAGCAAGAGGCTGAACAGCACTCTCTGGAGGGCCCTTGGTCGCATCATCCTCGAGGAGTCGCGGTGGCGCGCGCAAAGGAGGTTTGACAACAATGCGAACTCGGGTCTAAGTCAGTTGACGTCCAACCCGACTCGGCGAAGACCCTTCACCGTCGAATACCGTCCCGGGCTTGTGCGACCATCAACCACACCTTATTACGCCGCGGGGATGCTGTGCCTGGATTAATCCACCAACATGGTAGCGTCGACTTCGTGGCGTCGGCTCCAAACGCCCATCAATATTTTCCGACCTGAGCTCATCTGCATCTCCGTGGTGTTGATAGGCCCGGTTGTGGTACCCGACTGGTTGGATGGGGCTTGGCATGGCACAATTTCAGCCCGTCTTACAACGGCGGCTGCATCTAATCAAGCAACTCAAAGTCTCAACCTTGTTCTAGCGGCATTCTGTCAGGGGCAAAAAAAGTCAGTTGGGCCTTGCAGCATTGGTGGCTGCGAGAAACGCAAATGATTGGAGACGAGGCGAGGACGGATTGACTGGCGTGTGTTGTTGGACCCTCATGCGAGAAATACGACCTATGCGAAAGCCGTGAAGGTTACATGAGCTGCGAAATTGGACAAGGCAAAAGAAAAGGCCCTTTGGGGGGGTCCGCCCTGCACATCGAACGGCTCGCACAGGTTCCTGAATCAAGCCAAAGTGGGCGGCTAGCCTGACTTCCGGGGAGGGGGACAATGCGGCCGAACAGAGTACAGACTTATGGACGACCGGTTTCTCTCTGGGCCGGATCGATCCTGAGGCCTCCGCATTCAAGACTGTTCCGAGAATCAAGAAAAGGCGCCGCGGTCGGCTTAGGAACAAGATGGCTGAGCTGACGGCGGGTTATGTTGCTGGTATTATTGCCTTTGGGATTGTTGTAGGTAAGTCAGTCCATCGACTTGCTCGCCGCGGCACGCGACAAGAGAGCATCATGGCAATACTAACTCGGTTCGCGGATAGCCCAACTTTGGTGTCCGACTGCCATTACCTTTGTTATTGCTGGCCAGCTTCGGGATCGTGAGACGGCGGCAACATGGTAAGTAGACATCTGGCCCAAGAACCATTTAAAACTCCGTCTTTAAGTAGTGCGCGCAACTCTAACAAGGCTTCGACAGGACCACTGCTGCCAGATTCCTTCAGAGCTCGCTCTGGCCGCCTCTTCTCCAGACCGACTCTGCCAAAACACGAGGCGTGCGTAGCTCCATCTCTTGGATGACTCTGTGCGTGCCGCTGCTCGCATTGCTTGTCTCCCTTGCCGGTATCATTACCCCTCTGGGGCTGTACGAGCAAGATGAGCCCGACAGCGACTCGACCTCGGCATCCTTCCAATATGTCAAGGACTCGAGCGCATTCCTCTTGGGAACCTCGCCGCGTGACGACAAGCCCTTCACGCGGACATGCTCGTATCAGATGTCCTGCCCCGCGCCGTGCCCCTACACCACCGATGTCACCGTTGTCACGAGCGACGGCCTCAGCGCCAACTGCACGACGCTCTACGAAACCAACACGACGGTGCCCAGCATCCTGCACGACATCTACATGAGCGGGACCAAGAAGCGAAGAACGACCATCTCCAACTACTTCGACATTGAATGGCGACAGTTGACCACGCAGTACAACAGGCTCTATAACAACGGCACCCCCATCGCGGTGGGGACATTCCGGGTCCTCGAGTCCTTCGCCCTCGATGACGACATCCGGCCGGTGGAAGGCCTCGTAGTCGACGGGAAACAAGGGGGCATCGGCTTCAGGAACCACACATTGCCCGTCGGCCACCACCGAGGCGCCTCCTGGTCCGAGGACCTGCTCTTCATCGAGCCCGAGATCGAGTGCGTCAACCTCAACGTGACGATCGACTTTGAGATCAGCACCAGCTCAAAGGAGAGCTCGGGGGTAGCCGTGTCCAAGATGTTCATGACCGACCGCGGAGGGTTTGTGAACCTCAACACGACGAGCCCGGAGTTTGACCAGCGCAACGGGGAGAACAAGCCGGATCTGAAGATGCGAGCTTACCAGTCTGCTTGGTTCACCAACGGCGTCAACATGCTGTTCATGAACATCTCGGACCCCACGGACAAGATCAAGGGGACCAAGGCCTTTGACCGCATCGACTCCAAGATGAACCAGAAGTGGAAGCTGCCTATTACTGAGATCTATCATTCCAAGTACCAGACGCTGGATTTCTTGACCGAATTCGGCCACCCTGTTGGCATGACGCTTGTAAGCTCCGACGGGGAGGATATCTACTCCAACCCTCACAACATCACCAAGGAGTATTACGAGTTGGCAGGTAAGTCTATACCCCAACGGCCCATTACATGCCTGAACTGACCCTCAAAGGGGACATTTGCCACGCCACCAACGTCAATGCTCCTACCAAACTAAACAACACCTACGTCTCCTGCAACCTGATCCGCGGCGTTCCAGAGAGACAGGACGACGGCCCTCCCAACCTCTTTGAAGATGGCAGCGAGTGGTCTGCTCCTCTGTATACGTGCGCATCAGCCGTCAAGGCCACCATCAAGAGGGTAACCTTCTTCCACAACGGCACCAGCGATTCTCTCAAGAACCTAGTCATCAAAGAGATCAAGGACAAAGAGTACGAGAACGAAGAGGACATGCCCCTCTGGGGCGTCGAAGACTGGGGCTTCGGCCTGGGCGAGTTCGAGCCCATCTGGGGCCTCATGGACCCCGCCTTCAAGGACTTCCGCAACGTGAGCACCATCCGCGCGCCGTCCTTGTACATGCTCGGCTCCGGTATGGTCACCGCTCTCACGACGGGCCTGAACCCCTCGTACCCCCGGATGAACCTCCCCGGCTCGATCGTCCCCATCGGGGCGCTCCGCACCATCGCCCTCAGCGCCACCGTCACGTCGGAGGCGGTCGTAGATTTCACCGCTCAGCGGAGCATGAGTCTGTGGCTCAAGTGGAAGGAGCTCTCGGCCTCCGAGGAGTCGATATCAAAGGTCATCAAGCTCCTCTGGAACGACCTCGCTGCTTCCGCTCTGGTAGGTTCCAAGGGCACGCTGGGAGCTCGCAACGCCGAAGCCGATGAGGCGGCGAGGGTCCGTGTGGTGCCGACCGTCCACAGGGTCAAGTACCGCTGGGCTTTTGGCATCCCCGCCTTCATCGTGGTTGTCTGCATGGGGCTCATCTTCCTAATGGTGGTGGGCGCTGTCGCGACGGGGAGAGGCAGCCTGGATCTCCTGAGGCATAGACTCAAGCAGGTGGCTGTGGGACGCGTCCTGACGACCATCTTCCACCCCGACTCGAGCAGCTTCATTATGTCGCCCGCGGACTGGAGCAGGGCCAACGGCGATAAGCAGATCGACATGTCAGGAGGGAGACCTATTCCCTCTGCCCCGGGAGGACCTTCCCCTCAGCAGATCTTTACTCCTGTGCCTCAGTTCAGTCCCCAGTTCAGCCCTCCACCTCAGCACTTCAGTTCTCCGCCCCAGCAGTTCTACCACGCACAGCCCTACCCACCACAGCCATATCAGCAGCCGCAACCGCCGCCGCCCCAGTGGAGGGGCAGTCCGGTGAGCCCTGACGAAGTTCATGAGTTGACGTACTTTCCCGAGCGCAAGAGCTAGGTGATGCTCGGATCAACTGGTTTTTATCGAGTAGTGTATCTACTTAATAGGCGTTTTCAAAGACTAATGAGTTAACAATCTGCCTGGTTGGGTATCGTAAATGAGCAGAGCAATGTAACGAAACAAGGCCAAGAGGTGCTACAAACTCATGGTACCACTCGTAGCATTCTGTAGTCGTGGATTTGCTCTTCTCACATTCCGGGGGGTGGTCCACTATTTGCCTGCTGGGCTCTCTGGTGCTGGTGGAACAAGGCCAGCGCCGTGATAACCGCCATGACGGCCCATCTCTCCTCTAGAAGCCCCGTCAACCCGGTTCCCATGAACCGAAAATGTGCACGCTTATTCCCCTTAAGCCCACCCGCCATGGCCCAGGCCGCGACAATCTCATTGCCACGGCTATCCGTGAAACCACCCGGCACGAACTCACCACCGCCGCCTCCAGGGGGCCCATGGGCCATCCTCACGAGTTTCCAGCCGCTGAATTGGCCTCCTAGTGATGCGACGGTATCGCCCACAGAGTGCCGCCACTCAAACGCCTCCCGTGGTCCCTTCCCATCTGACCCAACCTCGACGGCGAAGCGAAAGCCACTGCTGAGCAAGCCACAGCTCACACTCGGAACCGGCTCGCACGCGACTGGTGCTGTCGATCCCGGGACTGGGGGGATTTCGACCTTGAACGAGGAACCAAAGAACTGGAAGTCTGCGGAGGCGAGAGGGGGATATGAATGCGTCGGGCCGGAGTGAAGGAGGACCGGGGGCAAGCTGCTGAAGATGCCGTGCGTGGTGTAGAGGTAGAGAGTCTGGTCCTGGTGCTCGCCGAGGGTGTAGGAGGGATGACACCAGCCGCTGTGGTAGTAGAGGTTGAATGCGGGGGGGAATTGGCGGGGAGGAGGGGGTTGTAGTTTTTGTCCTTGTGGTGATGATAGCTGCGGCGGCTGGGCATCGTATTGAGGGGGGCTTTGGTTCTCTTCGTAAGAGGGCGGTGGCTCGTCTGGGATGAGAGAGGCATCGGGCAGAGAGGAATGATTGAGAGTGGCCATCACTGAAGCGAAGAGGAGTTAACAATGATGTTAGTGAGATGAAGGAAAGGCGATGTCTAGGTAGGTAGAGATGGTCACTTTGCGAGTCTCCGACCCGGGGGATGAACTCATTAATAGAACCGGAGACCCTGAGGTGTTGTCAGTGAGGAGGCAGCAGAAGTTCACTTCATGATAACGAGGATAGGAGACGGATAAAGGGAAATTAATTTCGCCAATGAGGCAGCAGCGCCTGTGCCTTTTATTTCTGAGAGTTCAATTTTGTGGAAGGAAGGATTCCCAAAGTATTGGGAATAGCCCCTGCGCTACGTCAAGCCAAGCTTGAATCCTTCCAGAACCTTGAATGGATGAAGTTCAGTGACATTAGATGGAGTTGGATTAAGCGACAGGCTGTGGCGGTGCTCCTACTCCGTGGCTGGTATACCAATTGTGCAATAATGTTTCAAGGTAAGCTTATGCTTATGCTGTGCAGACCTCTGACGGTCAAGTAGTGCAAAACGGCAAACGGAACGGCCGGATGTAAAACGAAACGGTATGTGGGAGGTTGAACGCGTAATTAGAGCCTCCTCATCCCGGCATCTTTCCAAAGCCGGGATTAGTTGAGCTGCTGTCCCCGTTGTTCCCCAGATGACGCATCTCATGCTGGTCCACTATGTTTCTTGGAATGAAGGGAGGATATGAATCACTTGTACGCGGGTTTGATGGTGTGATGAGAGGTGAAACCGGATCCTTCGGTTAAGTTCACACAATATTGGCCCCCGGTTTGCTATTCAGTACGGTCTCTGTTTGACCACATATGTCACAGAACGTCAATCTGGTTGGTACTGAAAATGATGTGTCAACTTTTGATATCTAGATCTACAAGGGTGGGCTTATGGTCTCGGAGATGCTTGCTGGTTCATTACAGAACTGGCCAAGTTAATGCTCAATTCCTTGCTGAAAGAGATGCTGTCATTCATCATTACTAGTTGAGTGACTTTGCTACCTTTTGATTTCCACCTTTTAATTGCTAACGCCTTGTGAACCATATCCTCAACATCCATCCTGTTTCTGTTCCTTTCGCTGTATAATAATGCCAACCATAAACTCATACAATATGCAATTTACAATTTACCGAACCAAAGACAATGCCACGCTGATGCAATTTTTGAACACTTAAAAACTGAAAAGCCCGCTTCGCCGCTTGCCCAGCGGGTAAATGATGAGAGCACTGATAAAGAGCCCGACGGCGATTCCAATAGCAATCTGGATCATGGAAGCCGCAACGTCAAAGACCACATTGTCAAGCTTAGCCCCCTGCTCAACATCGATGGAGCCCGTCCCGTTGACCGTGCCGTTCGAGTTGGTGAGCCTGTTGGCGGTGCTCAGGCCGCTGAGCAGACCTCCCGTAGACGCCAGTCCGCCAGGAACCTGGCAGAAGATGGCGGGGATGAGCGTGGCGGCCGCGACGCCGTGCCGCAGCCGCGAGTACAGGTTTGCGAGCACGCCAACGGCCAGGGCGCCGAGGGTGCTCGAGATCTGCGGGCTGGACGAGAACCGCTTGCCGCTGAAGTAGTTGACCATGTACCCGGCGAAGGCGATCAGGATCATGACGGGCATCTGGCGCCACTTGGCCTGGTAGAGGATGCTGATGCAGACGACGAAGAAGGGCACGAAGATGAAGCCGTAGTAGGGGTCCATAGGGTTGTGGCACTGCGTATCGGACGTGGGGTTATCGTCGAACAGGCCGTAGAGCGCGGCGCCGACGGTGATGCCGAAGCCGAGGAGGAGGGAGTAGATGATGGCGTAGACGATGCGGATGGAGCCAGGCACGATGGCTCGAGATTGGAGTTCGAGGGAGGAGCACACTGTATATATTAGTATTGGCTTTGTCTTATAGATGGTGTTTTTGTTGACTTACAAACCATGTATCCTGGCAGCAGCATCACGATGCCGCCCTGAGCGAGAGCCGAGAAACAAAACAGTTCTCCGTTGTTGATGCTGCCAAATACCCTAGCCAGGAAACTCACCAGCACCGTCGCGCTGACCTCAAAGACGTTGCTGTAGAGGGCCGAGTTGGGAGCTACGATGAGCTGGAGCAAGCCCACGAGGGCGCCAAAGGCAAAGATGAGCGGCAGGTCGATGAGGCGGGCGCCGAAGGAGAATGGCGCGGCCGTGACGCTCGTGAACCCAAAGATGAGGACCCTGAACCAGGCGTGGAACTTGTCCTTGCGCTTCATTAGCGTGTCGAGCTTGGTCGTCGCCTCCTCCACGCCGATGACATCGTGCATCACCTCCTTGTAGATGAGGTGCACGTCCTTGAGCTTGCCGAGGTCGATGCCCTGGGCTGTACGCACGATGCGCACCTCGGTCGTGTGCGTCGACTTGTCGTCGAAGGAGATGATCATGCACCCGGGGAGATACAGGAACTGGCCGTCAATCTCGAGAACCCTCGCCGTCATGCTGAGGTACTCCTCGAGCCGGTGGGTGGGAGCCCCAAACAGCATCAGCGCCCGGCAGAGCTTGATGATGTACTCCTGCCGGGACAGCGTCTCGGCGATGTGGATGGTGATGCGCGTCTCCTCCTTCTGCCAGAACCCGCTGAGCCGCGAGGCGCTCCCTGCTCGCTTGTGCACGGGAGGCCGACCCTTCTTCCCGCCCTTCTTGTTGTGCTGCTGCTGCGACTGCTGCTGGTCCTCCTTCTCGTTGGGGTTGGCGAGCCGCGCAGATGCCTCGATGAGGTTGGCGAGCGTATCCTGCGAGCGGTTCTGGTCGTACCACTTCCGGCGGGTGGGCGTCGTGGTGCCGGACTCGGTGCCCTGCATGGTCGGGGTGCTCGCGCCCACGGAGGAGGCGGTCGAGGTATTCCGGTGATGGCCACCCTTGAATGGCGGCTCGGGGGGCTTGTAGAGCTTCAGCAGCTGCGACAGGACGCTGCCGCGGTACTGCTCTGGGGCGGGGACGTTGTACACTCCATCGTAGAGACCGTCGTTCAGCTCAGCTGGGCCTTCCCGGGGCGCTTCCTTGGCAGTTGGCGAGTTCTGGGCGGTGCTGCCGGTGAAGCGCTGGGTGTGGGCGCGGACGAGCTTGAAAGCCTCATCTGTTAGACCTTGGTTCTCATCGTCCTCGGTCAAGAGCTTCTGGAAGCCTTCCCGGCTGTGTCCCCCGGAGTGGCTCAGGTTCTGCAGAGGGATGCTCGAGTCGTTGCCGGACGACCTCCAATCGTCGTATGCCGTCTCAGAGCTGGACTCGACAGAATCTCTGGATACTGCTGAAGAGTTTCTGCGGAGCTTGGCGGCGATCAGCCGGGCACGCTCCTGGGCAGCGGCCATGGCCTCCTTGGATTCCTCGTCCAGCCCATCATCAACGTCGTGGGTCGTGGCCACAGAGTTTGCTGAGTTGCCACGCAGAAGCGACGGCCGGGGCTTTGAGATGGGCGTTGTCCGGTGCTCCGGTACAGAGGGAGGTGGCGAGGAGCTGGATGTGTTTCCCGGGGGAGTCGTTGCGGCAGCATTGCTGTTGAATCTCACACGGCCCTTTTCCTTCCTGATGGCAGCAGCGGTCTTGGGACTTGGCGGTGTCTCGGCAAGGGGTTGTTGAGGACCGAGTTCAAGGTCCGGCTCGTCATGCGTAGCTTTCGAAGAACCCTCCATTGGAACTGACAGAAGCAATCTTTTTTGGTAACGACCGTGGGAAGAGAAGGATGGAACTTTGTGAACAAGGGTGTCCCGCAGCAGCTCAGTCGTGGGGAAAGCTTCCGCTTCCCAGGAAAGGGAAACCGCTTGTTAATATATGGACCTCCATACTAGGTAGCTTCTGTTTTTTTGCCAACGGACTCCGTGCATTCCCGGGGCAAGGGCAGCAGCGATCGACTCGTGCTCGTACAATCTAGTAAGGAAAGTGACGTCAATGTGGATATTGGACGAGCCTGGTGAAAGTGGTCCAGGGAGGATTCTCGACGTCTTGGAAGCTTCGTGCGAAACCGCCGCCTGGAAATTTTTGTTATGTAAAGGTCAGGATGTCGTGCGCTTCGGGAGTGCTTCCGGCCGGCAGTCCGGGATTCTCGGCCGGCCCACCCAAAGGAGTCTAAGCTACCCAATAAGAAAAAAAATTCCACTCGGACTCATGACTCTTTTCCCACCTTCTATTTTTAATCTACAAGAAAAAGGGCCTGATGAGTAAAAGGTGCTTTAAAAAGGCAGGCTTCGAAGCTTGTGTGTTCCAGAATCGTGAAGGTGACGAATCTCTCTTGCTAGTCTCTTGCCTCCCCCCCCCGGCGTGTTCCTGAATGCCGATGGAAATTGTAGGGGCTGGCCCAGGTTGGAAAGGTGTCTCAGTGCTTATGCACGATTTGTAGTTCGCTTGCCTAATCAAGTAATTGCCCAGGACCACAGTCCCCCTGCAGGGGATCTCACGTCCACGCATCACGGTTACAGCCGAGAACTGTCATCCACTGCTTTGCGGGGAACAGAAACATTGCTGGAACACGTCAGCCTCGAAAGGGATACCGTTTTGGCTGGTAGTTTACGGTGAGCAGTGTGGAACGGTGGATAAACGACCTCGGGAGGTGAAGCACAGCATAACGCCACCAAGGTTATGCATTGGGTTGCACAACATCTGGAGAGGTATGGCTGAGCCACATGATGGAAACAATCCATCTTGGGGTTTGACAACATGCAATGTTTCTATGACAATTACAGAGACGGTTACAGAGGCTGGTATCACGAGAACGGTTGGCCTGAGTCTGGTAGCAAGAGACAGAAATAGCAATCTATCAAGGTTCAACTTGACATCCGTGCGTGTTGCTACTCAATACCTGGGTTCCTATATATCCACAAGTACTCCGTATCCCGACAGGGCATCCCCATCCTGCATTGAATTCACTCCTTTCACATTTTCCCTCTTCATTCCCTAATGCGCCATGGCATTCTCAAACAATCTCCGAAGCTGGTCCTTCTCCGCCTCGAGCTGCGACGACAAACCAGGCGCCAGGCTCAGCACACGTGCCTGGGGGATCGTGCCCTCGACGAGAGCCTCGATGTGCTCCGTGCCGAACCCGAGCTCCCTGAGGCCCTTGGGCTGGTCGCCCAGCTCCGCGAGGAACTTGGTGATGGCCTCGGCGAGCACCTCGCCTGCGCTCTCCCGCTTGACGTTGGTGATGTCGACGCCGAAGGCCTCGGCGGCGGCGAGATGCCTATCGGGATTGGAGGCGGCGGTGAAGCGGAACACGGCCGGGGCGGAGACGGCTACAGAGACGCCGTGGGGGATGATGGGCGTGTCAATCTCGTAGCCTGCGTGCTTGTAGCCGGGGTTCTGGCCTGAAATGGGGTAGGACATGCCTGGAGCACTCAAAGTTAGGTTGCTGCATGTATCATTCAACGCCGATTTCAGAACTCACCGTGGCAGAGATGAACGCCGGCGTTACCGAAGCCAACTCCAGCCAGGGTTGAAGCCAGAAGCATCTCCGACTGAGCCTCTAGATCATCAGGATCCCTCACAGATCGAGGCAGATACTTGACGGTGGCGCGGAGGGCGTGGAACGAAAAGACATCAGAGATGGGGTTGGCACCCTGATACGCCGGCCGGAGGATAGGGTTGGTCGGCCTCGGGGTCCGCTCGTTGTAGGGGATGGCGGTCCACGACTCAAGAGAGTGACAGAGCACGTCGAGGCCCGAAGCCGCCTTGACGGCAGCGGGCATGGTCCTCGTGTTGAGGGGATCGCAGATGCCGAGCGTGGGCTTGAGGTTCCGGTGGGCGACACCTGTCTTTGCCCGCTTGGACACGAGGTCGAAGATGGCGGTGCCCGTCGTCTCGCTGCCCGTGCCGGCCGTGGTCGGGACGGCGATGAGCGGCTTCAGGGGCTTGTCGACGGGGCGGCCCTTGCCGAGCGGCGCGTTGACAAAGTCCAGGAAGTCGGCGTCTGGGTACGCCGTGTACAGGTTCATGAGCTTGGCGGTGTCGATGACGGAGCCGCCGCCAACAGCGAGAAAAGCGTCGGGCTCATACGGACGGGCCCAAGCGATGGCGTCCTTGATGCTAACACAATTGTGAGCGGAACTGATTTCATGAAAACTGGTTTGAGAAAGGCCATACGAGCTATCCTTGGGCTCAATCCGAACGCTGGAGTAAACTTCAAAGTTGACGCCCTCTCTAGTGAGAGCCTCGCGGACCTGTCTCATGGCATCGAGCTTGTTCACGTTCTCATCTGTCACGACGCAGACGCGCTTGGAGCCCATGTTCTTAAAGTCCATGCCGACCTCCTGCGTCACGCCGGGGCCGAAGCGGATCGACGAGGCGGCCATCTCAAAGGCGTACTCCTTCTGGCCCGGGTGCGTGGTTGGCGTGGCATACTTGCGCTGGTGGGCGTGCCTTGAGGGGGTGAGAGCCGGTGGCGACTGGTGGTAATTTGGGTTGGAGTGGCATGGACATGAGGGCGGGTGAGTGTATTGGATTGTGCGGAGCAGGCTGGTAGCCCGCTTGGCGGCCTAGAAGATAGGATTTCTGTGAGCGTTTCTTGACTCAATTTGAGTGAGACGCGTCTTTCACGACCGCATATCTCTGGGTAGGCTGTCACATACGTTGGGAATAGCTCTCACCGGGGACACCATGGTGATGATGTCACGAAGCCAAGGTTCAAAAGCCGGAACAGCAAACGAGAAGGGTTAAAAGCCAAAGGCCAGAAAACAATGATCACGACAGCAAGCTGGACGCGGGCTCTATCAAGACGTGAGAGGTTCGGCAGCTCCTCCAATTGAAGCAACGGCGGCGGCTAAGGGAGATGTGTTTCATTGTGTAAGCAGAACCTCGGATGGCGGGAATCGCGGGGGTGAGAGGGCGGCGCCGATCTGGGGCCGATGATTGATCTGGTCTAAGTTGTGAGGGGAAAGCGGATCTCTGGGGCTGGCCGGCGTGCATCACGAGGGCGTGTTGCGGGTATTGCGGGCCGTTGATTGTCTCGTCGTGACGACATGCTGGGTTAATTGGGTTGTATTTTCAATTGATTAGCCGAATGCTTATGTTTCGCAGTTCATGTCCTCGGAACTCGATGTCGATAGTGTGTCGGGATGGAGTTGTCCTCGTCCGCGGGGAAGCTGGGTATTTCCTAATCTGGTAGCTCAACTGCATAAGCCGAGAAAGGAAGCTGGTCAACTGCTTCTCGGCCGAGAGAACACCTTACACAAGTGCAAGACAAAATGAGTAGACCTTTGCAGTTTCTCCTAATCCAGAGGGAAGCCGACTTATTCTGGAAGCTAGTTTACCATGTCGTCTCAATATGAATTATGCTGGATCTTTCTGAGTGAACATCGCACATCGTATGGGGTCAAGATAACCAGTCAAAAGTTCCGCGTCATTTCAGTCCAAGCGAGAGTCTTACCACTTCGTCGGCCTGACTCAGCGATCAACCAAACTCGTCATTACTTACGGTACAGTACACATCATGCTGGAATTCTTGACTACTAAAGGGCCACATGGAGGCTGAACTCACATCACCGACGCAGCGAATAACCTCCACCTTCATCTAGTCTCAGGACCAACTCAAACCATCATGGCGTCGCAGTCGACAACTCAAACCGGGAGAGCTCGCCTCCGCGATGTCCTCCCCCAGCTTCAGCTAGGCAAGTGGCCCACCGGTCCTCTAAACTCCATCACCGATGTCCCCGGCGTGCTCGTCCACACCGAATCCATCAGCCCCGACGCCAACGTCAACACGGGCGTCACGACGATCGTGCCCCGACCAGACTGGTTCGAGTACTCGTCGCATGCGGGCATCTTCAGGTTCAACGGCTGCGGCGAACTGACGGGTTCTCACTGGATCGAAGAGACAGGGCTGCTCACGTCGCCCATCATCCTGACCACATCGTCTGCCATCGGCGACGGATACCGCGGCGTGCTCGAGTACGCAGTCCGCCATCACTCCGTAGACGGCGAAATGGACCTGTTCATCTTCCCGCTCGTTGCGGAGACGTACGACGGCTACCTCAGCGACCAGAGCCGCTTCGCCGTGACGCCCGAGCACATTGTCAGGGGCATTCTGAATGCGAGCCCTGAGCGCGTCCCCGAGGGAAACACGGGCGGCGGCACGGGGATGATCTGCCACCGGTTCAAGGGCGGGACGGGATCCAGCAGCCGAGTCGTGCAGGGCTTTGACGTGGATGGAAATCCCAAGGCGTACACGGTGGGCGTGCTGGTCCAGGCCAACTACGGCTCCCAGGAGAATCTGCACATTGGAGGAGTCCCCGTGGGCCGCATCATCAAGTCGCAGCAGACGTCTGCCACCCCAGGGGATGGCTACGCCACGGGCAAGGAGCCTCGCAAGGATGGCAGCATCATCGTCGTCATTGCAACCGACGTCCCACTACTTCCCATCCAGCTGCAGCGCGTCGCCAAGCGGGCCACCGTCGGGCTCGCCAAGGTCGGCGGCTACGGGAACAATTCATCAGGCGACATCTTCCTGGCTTTTTCGACGGCGGCCAAGGTGCCGTTCCAGGAGTTCTCGATGGCTAGGGGAGGGCCGGCCATGGATCCGTACCGACCGCTTCCGCGGGCCGTCGAGATGCTCGATAACGATACCATCAATGGCGTCTTTGAAGCGGCGGCGGATGCGACTGAGGAGTCCATCTACAACGCGATTTGCATGGCCGAGTCGGTCAAGGGGTTCAAGGGGAGGAGTGTGGATGCTCTGGATCTGGATGTGGTCAAGGATATCGTTGGGAAGCGTCTCTAAGACCGGGAAGCAGCTGAGACGGTTCAGAGGACCTGGGGGTTTTTGGGCAACAGGAAATAGAGTTTGAAGACGCCGGTGAATAATATACTGTTGCCATGGCAAAAACTTCAAGTCATCTCATCCCGACAGAACAGGGCGATCATGTGTTGATGATAACAGCCGTGTTGATGTCGGGTAGCTGATGTTAATGATGTGTAAAATAAACTGTGTTCTGTTTAATTGTGGAAGCAACCTGCCAACTAACTAGAAGACGTTGATGATAATAGGTAAACCTCCGTCGCCAGCTGTTACAACCCAATTATACCGGGGCAGAATTGGCCAGACAGGTAACACAGTAACAACACAACTTAAAATGAGAGCATCGTGCGTGATGCCTCGCAGCCCAACAACCAGATCTAACCCTAGGCCTACATCGCGAGAAGCCTCACTATTGCATCCTCGCGAAACCTTGTTCAGAATGAACACATTTTCTTTTTCAACCACTGTCTGCAGTATAAAACCCAGTGCTGCGCCCTTCGCCACGGCCCACGCATGGCCAAAGAGTCTTCTAATATCACGAACTACAAAACAATCTTTCAAAAACAAACAAACAAGCCGGTCAAAGATACAGTTGGGTCAAAATGAACCTCTCCACTCTCCAAACCGTCGGCCCCCTCTCCGGAGCCGACCCCTGGGCTCTCGACCCCCATGACCCCCGATCCGGCGCCTTCGCCTACGCCATCCTCGGCATCATGCTCCTCGTCTTCTTCGGCATCGTCGTCGCCGACATGGTCCGCAAGTACCAGACCGGCGACCTCCAGGAGACGGGCGAGTTCTTCGTCCAGCTGTGCGTCCTGCTCGTCAAGCTCCCCTTCATCCTCTTCTCGCGCAAGAACATCAAGGGCGTCTGGATCATCGTCACGGACCTCTTCCGCAAGGAAGAGAACAAGCGCCGGGGACGCAAGAAGAATGTCGATCCGGAGGAGGGCATGCTCGAGCGGAGGTTCAACTCGGAGCTTGTCATTGAGAGGCTGGCGGCCAAGGCGCCGCTGGTGTGGGCAGGTTGGGATCCAACCACGGGCTCGACCTCGCGCACCGACGAGTCCAAGACTGTCTCTGTGTCTCACTCTGGTGACAACTCCCGCAGAGAGTCCAAGTCCGTCGCCTCTGTCCCTGGTTCTGGAGGCAAGTCCGGCTCAGGTTCGGGCTCCGACTCTGGCTCTGGCTCTGGTTCCGGTTCTGGCTCCGGTTCTGGCTCCGGTTCTGCCTCTGCCTCTGCCTCTAACCCCCAACCCGGACCCTCTGGGGACGCAAATTCCACCTTCGTCCTCAGCCCCGTTGTTGGTCTGGGCACCTACCAGAGCCTTATCCCTCCTGGCGAAGACTTCGACCTCGAGAAGGAACTGCCTTCAACAAAATCCAAGGGGATCTAAAGCTTCACTCGGCCTAGGTAAATACCTGAGCCACTAGTCCCAAATCCCCATCCTAACTAGTTTATAGATGCATAAACCTTGGCCCTTTGGATACTTAATATGGGAAAGATTGGGCGATGAATAGATGAATAAAGAAAAGGGTCATGTGTGCTGGCGGGCAGAGCACGGTTTATGTTAGTTGAATATATTTTAGATGATTCAAGATATGGGTTGCCGGCTTCCTAAAATACTCTTCTGCTCTTTACCATGAATTCATCGTTCCATTACCAGGAGTTCACGTCCTTGCCTTGCTACTGCCCATCTCATGACTGCCTTTTTGCCTCTGCCCTCTGCTGTCGAATCGTCGTGCTGCTAATCTTGGCCGCAAATTCCTCTGTCTTGCTTACCTCCTCTTCTCCCACCTCCGTCGCGTCCAAGACGTCAATCTCAAACACATCCAGCGGCTCCCACCCCTTGTCCGCCCTCTTGCTGTTGATAGCCTGCCCACCACTGCGCGTTTCTGCGGAAACGACAATGGCGTCTACAGCCTCCTCCGTGATCGTCGGCCCGAAGGGGTCGTGAATGTTGGCACAGCGCACGACAACCCTCCCGTCGCGGAGCGCGGCGACCAGTTCATCGGGCTTGGATGTCGTGGGGGGTGATGTGGCTCTTGTGTCGTACTCGAGCAGAGTGGCAAGAAATGACAGGACCGATTGGGCGCGGTCATCCCACGACTGGAGTTCTTCAGCATACTTCTTCTTGGTGAGGAGTTCGTCGCCGGAGATGCCCACGATGAGAGTGCAGGTCTTGTCCGAGTCCTTTTCTGGGATGTCAAGAAGAAGAGCCGAGGCGTGCAGGAGGAGCTTGTGCCCCGGGTGGAGATGATCAAACGTCCCGCCAAGACAGACAGTGTTGAAACCTCGCTGTGCATCTGTGGCAGATGCAAGAGGCTCGGTCGTCAGGCTAATCCCGCCTTCGATAGCGACGAGTTGGCTCTGCGTAAACGTCTGCTTTCCCTCAGCAAACTTGAGAAACGACAGCAGCAGCTCGTAGCCAGTCTCGCAGCTCGGATGGTAGACAGCCTTCCAGGGCCGCACTTTTGTCGCAAAGGCAGCGAGGTCCAAGACAGCCGTGCAATTCGCTTCGTACCTGCCATCAAAATCTGGCTCGTACCGTCTCCCCTTCTCATGATCAACCAGCACGATCCTCACATCCACGCTGCCATGCCCGGCACCCACATCCACCGGGATATCCTCCTTTGCGCATATGACAGATACGAGGGTGTAGAGTCCCGCCAGGAGGGACTGGGCTGTTGACCAGCGGATTGACTTGGCGCGCGGCGCGGGTCCATTGAGGAGAGGCAAGGCGAGGGCGATGGTGAGGGATTGCGGGTCGGGGGAGGGCTTGAGTTTGAGGAGGACGGAGGTTAAGGTGTCGCGGTATGCGG
>JAVIXY010000009.1:345588-357659 GCA_033030565.1 Fusarium nematophilum
GCGGCTGAGAGGGCTATTGGGGATGAGGGGCGGGGGGGCGAGGGAAGGAGGAGGAGGGAGGGTGTGTTGGTAGTGGATGCCATGATGGATGAGTTGTTGCGGACAGTTCCAGGGTCTAGGTCTTAAGAAACGAATAGGCGAAGTAAATGCTCATCTCTAGGGTGGTATTGAGCAAAATTACCAAGGGCGGGCGGTTTAAAGAAATAAGTACGTATCAAGCAGGCCATGGTGTACAAGATGAGATATTGAGATGTGGTGATACGGTTCTTTGGTGGTGAAGCCGAGGTCCTACCCCGCTATTATCATTACGTGTACCCGCATGGCATTGCCTTGCATCACAGCAATCGATACAGCAAAGTGATCATCCAGAGATGTTTGTTGACCGGAGTAGAAGAGAAAGGTCATTGCTCAACAGTTGAGGATAGATTTGGCGAGAAAGTTCAAATGAGGATGCCAGTCACAGGTACCACAAGAGGTCATGTATTCAGCAAAGTCGGCTTCCCGACGCCATGTACTTTTAGAGGGTATCACGGAAGTTCTCTGCATGGATATAGCCTTCACCCCAGGACTCAGGTCCCTCGACGTTGTCCTCAGGCTCAGATACATATCATCAAGATCCTCCTCTGGCCTTCCTCCACCCTGGGTCGATATCATCAGCCAGCCGCCACACGGGGCTCGGCTTCTCCCTTTCTCTTCTGGATCGAACGGACTCTTACGAAGCCCAAGTTCAATCGGAACACAAGGGGCTGGGGCGCTGGTCGCCCATCGATCGGCTCGGAGAGTTGCTGTGTTGTGTGTGTTGCGCTCGTGTTGCGGCTCCTTTAATTGGACTTGGCCTTCTCGGCCTGCGCTTGCTCGTAGATCCAGTCGTTCAGGCCGGCGCGGTTTCTGGGTTGCGGTGGTCAGCATTTGGATCCTAGAAATGATTTAAAAAAAAAGAGGCTGCCTACCGAGCAATCTCGAGAGCGTAAAACTGCATGCGGGGCACTTCAAAACGTCAGCCAGGTCCTATCTCCGGCTTATGAAGAATATTTAGGCGTACCGAAAATGGTGGTGTGCTCCTCGTACTCGGCCTTGGGGCTGTTCCGCACCATGGTGCCAAAGTTGTAGTCGTCCACCCTCTTCTCGTAGGCCATCATGAACTTGCGCCACCGCTCCTTGCCCTGCTTGCTCTTCATGGCGTCCTCGTCGACCGTCTCGGCGGGGTCGAATTCGGGGAAGGCCTCTTTGAGGTGCTCCATGATCTCGTCGTCGATCTTGGTCAGTCGGAGGGAGGAGCCCTTGACGCGCTCGAGGATGGACCAGTACGTCTGCATGTGCTGGACGACTTTGACGGCGAACTGCTTCTCGATCTGTGGAGCTGGGGGTTAGCCGGTTGCTCTCCTTTGGTATCGGCCCAAGAGTCGCAGGTCGGGATTCTCACATCCTCATTGTTCTCGGCATTCTCAGCATCAAAGTTCTTGGGGACAGGCCCGCCGGACATGCTATCGAGGGGATCCATTTTTGCCGAGTTCGAAGTGTTGGCTGTGTCAGAAACTAGACAAATGATATTGATGGTCCTGGCGCAGTAGAAGTTGTCGTCGGGCAAAAACCAAAAACCCTGAACGTGGGGCAGAACGCTTGCTCCCAGTCGGCCTAAATTGACACCACACTCCCGTTGCTAAGATGGCATCCCGACGGGGTCAACATTCAATCAGATGATACCCGTGCCATATAAATACTGAAGCTATGAACTTTATACCGAAAGCTTATCGGTTATTTGTGTGCGACTGGGTTACTGACTGATTGAAAGCATACGCGCCAGAATGCTATTTTAGAGAAGATTATAGTATTAATAATTACCAGCCCTTTATTGATAATTTTTTTAATTAATGAATTATAATAATTTTATATTAATAATTAATAATCTTATAAAAATAATCTTATAAAAGGTATCTATCTTCAGAACATAGTTAATAAAACTGGCTTATGATCAGGGCCTTGGGTTTCAATGGACGGATAGCAGGACTCCCGATTCAATTAATGCACGTGCGCGGAGAGCTGATCTCATTCTGTGGCTTGTACAGGCTCGCAGCCACAGCAGCCGACCTCCTCAAGCTGCAGTGGAGCGGCGGAGGCAGGTACAGCCCAAAGCTCCCGCGGCAGGTGCCAACCCGAAACGTCCACATCGAAATAGGGAAGCCTCCAGCCACATTGGCCTCGACGACTTGTCCTCGAACCCGCGTCACTAAACTTGCAACCTCTAATAAAAGCATCGCCCTGACCCAACGCCGACGCCGACGTCACGAGCCCGTCGCCTGCGCATCCGTTGCTGGAATAGCCCGTCGTTTCCGCGGGAACCTCTCGCCTGCCGCTGCCCGACCGAACATGCTGCCGACCTCACCATCCGTCCCCCCTGCGTGATCCTGTTCCTCGACCTTGCCCATGGACCGCGCAAATGGGGGCGGCCCTGGCGCGGCTGCGGCTGCAAGCAGGGCAGAGCGCTTCGAGGACGAGAAGCGCCGCATGATCGAAAGCTGTTTCAACAAGAAGGATGTTGATGGCTCTTGTAAGCCCCCCCCTCCTCATTGTTCGGCTCGCCAGGTCGAGTCCTACTCCATCCTCTGAGTCCGAGTCCATACTGCATGGCCTCTTGACCGCGGGATGTCGCCAAGAGACTGCGAGGCAAACAACATGCAGCGATGTAATGATCAGCCAGCTGACCCCTTTGCCTAGTTCTTGAAACTTATATCACACACATTCGAATCACCGAATACTCCTCCCACCCCACGACCCCTCCTCCGCCCCAGGCGAGAACTCCCGATGTCATGAAACCCCGAGTCATCATCGTAGCTGTGCGCAAGTCAGGCCGTGTCCGCATGCACAAGTCTAAAGAGAATGCCAATGGCTCGTTTTCCATCGGCAAGACATGGAACCTGGACGACCTGTCGCGTATCGAGTCCTACACTGGTCAAGAAGTCAGCACAAACCACCGCGAGTGGGCCGGCGACACCGGCTTCCAAGTCACCCTCGGCAAGCCTTACTTTTGGCACGCGCAGACAGACAAGGAGAAGAAGTTCTTCATCGCCAGTCTCATCAAAATCTATGGAAAGTACACCGGCGGCAAGGTCCCAGATCTGTCAGGTTTCGACCAGAGAGAGTATGAGCAGGTCCTGGGAGCCACAAGACGGCCCCCAGCTGCTGCCCCGAGACCTCCACCGGAGCCCACATCCTCCCAGACTGCGAACGCTCCTGCAGCACTGCGCCCTGGCCTTCCCGCACATCCCTCACAACAAGGACATGCTCCGCCTTCAGCACTTGCAGTCGGTGGCCCCCCGGATGTCCCGCGATTCAGAACACCGCCGGTCCGACCACCCCCGAATGGCACCGGGTCACCAGCTGGAAGTTTGGATTCGAGTGCTTCAAGGGAGAGACCACCTCCGCCCCGATGGATGGCTCAAGGCAACAAAAGTCAGGACTCGGTTGCTACATCCTTAGCTGCCAGGAGTGATGACGCCTCAAGCCTGCCGCCACGCTCTCGCAATGGCATGCCTGGACCAGGTGCCTTTGGGAGGTTCGGCGATCCTGCAGACTCGCGAACACCCTCTGTCCTCACACCCCCACAACCTCAATCTTCACCGAAACCACGACCGCAGCTTCAAGCCCAAGCCGCACCACAGCCTATCCCTTCGCCTCTTCAACTTGAAAGGCCACCTCCTGAAAGGCGGAGGCCACCAATGGATCCGACTCGTCCTCAGGATCGAGACTTGGTTCCTCCGCCTCTGATTAGCCCTGGAAAGAAAGAGCCAGTGGCACCTCCACCGCGCAGCAGTGAGCGCATGGTACCAAGGAAGGATACTTCGAGCCAGAAATCAGCGAATAGTTCTCTCACTGGGAGCTTCAAAGACCGAGAAATCCCGGCTTCCGCTGGCCGGACGCCGGAAATACCGAAGCACGATCCGACTAATGTACCTCCATCTCTAAGACCAGGATCTTCTAATTCGCTACCGATGGCGGTGAGCCCAGCCCCGTCTCCGGCCCCGACATTCGCAACCGCCCCCACGTCTCCTCCGGAGCCTCCTGCTCAACCTCCTGCTCAGCCTCTGGTTGAGCCAATAACCGAACAGCCGGCAGAACCACCGAGCGAAGCGCCTAGCGAACCCCCAGAGGACCCGGAAGACTCAAGACCTGGCTTAGGACCCATGATCAGAGCCAAGAAGTCCCGGGGCGAGATCGCGGGCGCTCTGTGGAAAGCCGCTTCTGCTGCCTCCGCTGCAACCGCCTTCAAACCCAGACCTGGTGGTGCTGGAGAACGCTTGCGTCAAGCCCAGACCAAGCCAGAAGAAGGAGGACCTGACGGCATCACCAGCGTTGTTCCCGCGCCACCGCGGCCTCCTTCCAGAGAAAAGGAAGTGCCTCCTGAGCCGGCCAAGCCTGTAGAAGAACCCAAGACCTTGGAAAAGCCCAAGTCTACGGAGCGACCTCGGTCTGTGGATCGCAGTTCTCTTGTTCCTGAAGTCAAAATTTCCGTCCCCCCAGGTCGACCAACCAGTTCCCATGGTCCACCGAAGGAGGTCAAGAAGCCAAAGGAGCCTGAAAAGAAAGAGCCTCGGCGCTCTGTTGCTACGGGCAATGACATGAAGTACCTTCAAACTCTGGGCATCAACCCATCAATCTTGGATGAGAGGAGTGAGAAGTTTGGCCAGTGGCTCGATTACTTCGGATGGGTTCCTGGAGAGAAGATGCGAACACGCAACGTCGAAGAAATGAAAACCGACCTTGAGCGTGAACTCAACAAGGCTCAAGCAGGCGGGTGGCTCGCTCGCTTCCGCGAGGAGGATGAACGCGTTGAAGCAATCAAAAGAGGCCTGGACACAGCCATGGCTGAGTGCGAGGAGCTGGACAATTTGCTCACGCTCTATTCCGTTGAACTTTCGGTACGTTCTCTGACAAAACCCCTCGGGGCACTTCTAACCTCGAATAGACATTATCAGAGGATATTGCATACATCGAGGCTCAAGGTCAGGGTCTCCAAGTGCAAACGGCAAACCAAAAGCTACTCAAGAAGGAGCTCGAATCTCTTCTTGAGACCTGCGCCATTACTTCTAACGATCTGGAGGCCCTTAGATTGGCACCGCTTGACAACATTCGAGGCCTGGAGGACGTTGAAGCCACTCTAGTAACACTCTTCAAGGCTATCAACAAGATCGACCCTTCACGGAGCAGTGGCGGCCCGGACAAGTTGGAAGTCAGTCTGGATTTGGATCACACGCATGGTCTCAACCCTGACTTCAACAAGATGCGTATCGTTCAGGAAAAGAGACAGATGTACGATCAAGAAAGTGCATCATTCATGCGACGATTTGTCGACTTTATGTCACGACAGTTTGACGAAGCCTTCACGGAGACCAAGCTAGCTATGGATGGAGCATTGTCTCGAAAGGTTGACTCGACGCATCATGATGTCGGCCGAGACGTATTATGGAAGTATAGTCCCTTGATGCTATACGCCCGCGACATGGATTCATCTCAATGGAGCCGAGCCATCCAAATCTACCAGGACAAGAGCCAGCCGGTGTATCGGGTCGAGTTCCAGGCTGTGGTCGCGGTTTGGCGCAAGAACGCTAGGAAGTTGACCGGAGAAGAAGCCGAACTGCTCTTCTCAACCCCAGTCGAAAAGCACCAGGAGGGCGGCGTGGCAACTACCGCTCGGAAGTTGACGGTGAAGCGCAGCCAGACACTTGCCCGCGCGCTGCGATCACCGCGAGAAGAGGGCGGTAGCAAGTCCAAGGCGGACAAGAAAGCGGGAGAGGGCAGAGACATGCCGTACGAGGTGTTTGCGGGAGTTCTTGACGACCTGCTACCGTTGATGCAGATGGAGCAAAACTTCATTGTCGACTTCTTCCATGCTACTACGCTCGAACAGATCGACTTCCCAGATGCAATCGCTGCAAGGGCGCCCCGAGATCGTCGTGGGGGTGACCTGAAGCGACCCCGACTGATGGAACCCGATCGAGAGTTGGCTAGACGCATCCTACGTTCGATGGAGGTCATCTTTGCGTTCTTGGAGTCAGAACTGCTGCGGCTCATGGAGTGGGTCGTTGGACAGGATCCACTGTAAGTTGATGTGCCTCCTTGTTACCTGGCCAAGATGCTGACATTTATCCAGACAAGGAGTTGGAGTCCTGGCGACTCTGGAGAAGAAAATGGCTGAAATCGGTCAGTCCAACCAAGAGTATCTCAACACTCTCTTGCAAAAGCTCCATGGACATCTGGAAGTGCGATTTAAGAAGTTTGTGGACGAGCAAATCCGGGCCATTGAGGAGACAAAGGTCAAGATCAGCAAGCGAAAGGGCGTCATCTCGTTCATCCGCATCTTCCCTGCCTTTTCTGCCGCTGTTGAGAACATGCTTGCGGGCATGGACGCCAATCTGGCGGCTCGGGGCACTATCGATCGCGAGTACGACAGGTTGCTCAAGACGATGTTTGACTCGCTCATGGTGATTGCGCGGGAGAACCCTACGGTCAGTGTGACGAGCGGATCTGCGGACCCCGAGGACAAGGAAGCGCTCAACTTCCACATCTTGTTGATCGAGAACATGAACCACTTCACTGAAGAGACGGACACGAGAGGGCTGGATGTGCTTGAGGAGTGGAAGGAACAGGCCAATGCCACGTATGACGAGCACATGAATCTCTACCTCAACGCGGTGATGCGGCGGCCACTTGGCAAGGTGCTGGAGCACCTGGAGAACATGGAAGCACAACTCCATGCTGGAAAGGCGCCGTCGATGATTGCATCACAGCCATCCAACAGCAAGATGGTCTTCAACAAGGTGCTGGGCAACTACGACTCCAAGGAAGTCCGCAAGGGCATCGAGGCACTGCGGAAGCGTGTTGAGAAGCATTTTGGTGACGCCGACGACCCGGCGCTGAGCCGAGGCTTGGTGTCGAAGGTGCTGGCAGAGTGCGAAGGCTTCTACGAAGACGTGGAGAGGCGGATTGGCGAAGTGACGACGAATGTATACGGTGGCGACGTTCTTTTCGAGTGGCCACGGGCTGATGTCAAGGCTGCTTTCCGTTAATGGGCCAAATAGGAGTGTGGAGATTGGCTGTTGTTACGGGTCGGATGGAGGATATGATCAGATGAAGATGTACCATTAACTACCTACCTACTATACTGGCTTGCTTGGGCAACCAGGGAATATATGAGGCGCTTGTTCCGTGGTGTATAGGACCTTTGGAGATAGAGGCGCTCCCAGCATGCTGGCGTTCCCTCTGTGTTTCTAGGCGTCGGTATATACTATCTCGTATGCCTTCTCTTTATCTGTGGTCGCATTGGCCGTCTTAGAGCCCGTGAATCTCGGGGTCTGCGCCTCGCCTGCGGTCCTCCAGCGTAGAGCGCACTCCTTGTGTTCTGCCTTTGTTTGTAATCCTTTATTGTGGTGTGCCGGTCTCTTCGTACTGACGGGCGGTAGCAGTGAATCACCGACGCCTGGGTCTAGGTATATAATGCGAAGTTCTCGCCCGCCTCTCGATTTCTTCTTCTTTTCCCTCACAACATCTTTTCGCCTTGCCTTGTGGGTCCATCCCACGACCCTTCCGCGCCTTATCCTTTGTCGTATTGCTGACCCAGTGGGGATAGCCTCTTCCCCTCCAGGTTCCCTTCCTCTGCTGCATCGATCTTGCGCGTTCCGCCTGCTCCTCTCCTGTGGTATATTAAAGCCTTCAATTACATTCACCACGAGAACAGTCGTCGATTGCTTCGGTCAACTCCCAGCAGACAAGGTTTCGGCCCTTATGGACAGACCCAAGAACAAACTTGATGAATCGATGTACTGGCTGCATACAGGGGCTTCAGGCGGTTTCCATCCATACTCACGTTCGTGGAGCATCTTACCAATGTATGCGTCCAAACAGCCTCCTCGCGGTTTTCTTATCACATGGACTGGGCAGGAGAGTGAGCAACGAGAACAATTAGGCATATATAGAAAGCGATACCTAGGGGCTATAGACGCTGAGGGAACTGGCAATGCTAACTCAACCTGAGACATCGACGCGCCTTGTTTCAATTTGACGCCCAGCTTGCCATTACCATGTTTTGCCTTCATGCAGTTCAGAGTGCCGCTCCGCCGTCTCGGCCACAACTTCCTCCAAGAAAAAAAGCAAGGGCTGAAAGAGAATATCGCACCATGTCGTTCATGCGGACATTGCCCGCTTGGCCGCCATCCCCAAAGAGTGGCCCGGAGACTTGAGATGGGAAACAAACGTTGTGACTTAAGAAATGAATCGCGGCGATGGGTCGTCGTCGTCGTCGGCTCTGGTGAAAGCTTTCTGAATCAGAGTGTTGAGCTTGTTCTTGCGGTCTCGCACCTTCATCGTGTATGACTCAACCTTGCAGTGTCGAGCTCTCAGCTCATACACGAAGACGGGCTTTGTCTGACCCGGGCGCCAGATTCGCCCTGTGGCTCGTTCCTCCCATGATGCCTTCCACCACGGGCCACAACGGATCAAGACATTGGCGCATTGCATATTGAGACCCTGTCCACCAGTGCCACGGCTGGCAAGTAAAACAAACGGAGATTTTGCATCAAAGGCCTTCTTGATGACAAAATGGCGCTGGACTGTGTCAAGGCGCCCGTTATACATGTCGCAGTCTTCTGGCTCGTATTCCCTTTGGAGAGCAACTGCCACGATGTCTAAGAAGCAGATACTCTCATCCACGATAAGAAACGAGTCTTCTGGATAACGGTCCTTGTGCTGCTTGACGGTGTCCACCACCGCATCCACTCGACGTGATCGCCAGTTGCCGTCTCGCTGTAATTTTTCTGTCCATGCTCTGAGCTCATTCCCAGCGTCTTCGTCGGGAATCGCGTCGGCCAACTCATTCTGCTTCATGCTGCTCATGAACGTGTCTCGGGCTAACTTCAGCTCTATCAGCATTGGATGGAAAGCGTGTTGCTGGGCAATGATGAGATGCCTCCAGCCCGCGTCATCATCATCATCATCCTCCCGCGTTCGGCGGCGCTTCGAGCGTTTCTTCATTGCTTTGATGAAGCTCTCAAAAGCCTCGTTGGACAGACGTCGAGCCTGTTGAGTCAGGTCGAAGCCGCGGACGGTAGTTGTGATCTCCGGGAGATTCGCTGCGATAGTGCTCATTGGCCGCCGTAAAGAAACCGCATCGAGCAGCTGTATATACCGTGTAAGATACTGCGCACTGGGATCATGGCTAGTGCGGGAACGTGAGAATGGTGACTCCAGAAAGGCCATCCGAAACTTGTTGAAATTGGTGAGAGGGTGACCTTTTAGGAGGCTAAGAAGGGCGTACCCATCCCGCCAGGAATTGTCGAGCGGTGTGGCAGTGAGCATCAAACAACCCTCAAAGCGAGTCCTTAGGGACCGAATCGCGGAGTATGTAAGAGATTCATGGTTCTTGATGGCGTGTGCCTCGTCGAGGATCAGCCACTTGCCGACTTTCTTATTTGCCTCTTCTAGAAGCCCAGAAAGCAAGAGCAGCTTGGGTTTCTTGGGAAGGACGCTAGACATCCCCTCATTGTAGTTCTGAACAGCTTTCAGAAACTTGCTGACGCGAGCCACCTCAGCAGAAACAAATGAGTAGGAAGTAACTGCGATTTTGTACTTCCACAGGTCCAGAGGTGACATCGACTCTCCGAGGAGACACACGGCGGGTAGTCCTCCCTAAATCAGCATTAGCATAGGTGCTCCAAAGGACTGTATGCGGACACTGTCCACATTGCCAGTGCTTACCTCGATGAAAAAGTTCTCGATCTCCGCCATCCACTGACGGCAGCATGAGAGAGGCGCGACGACAACTGAGGGTCCATCTCCAGGTTCCCAGGACAAAGCCGCCGCTGCAAGTGCTGGCAGAGTCTTGCCAATTCCAGGGGGGTCTGCTAGAATCATTCCATGAAACTGGGAATCCAGAGATTGCACAGCCGCGCCTACAGCATGTCGCTGATGGTCATATAAAGCTTGAGTGGGCTTCAGTCCTGGGATTCGGCGACTGTTCCATGATTTGTGTTTGGCGACCTGCAGACAAATTCCAATGAGCCGCTAGATCAGTTTTGTTGAAACGGATATGACTTACGATACCATGGTAGAGTCTGCTGAGGCAGTTTACAACCTCGTCATCGTCGTAGTCCTCGTCTATCTCATCCTCACTGTCGTCGAAGTCTTCATCTCCGTCTTCTGCCTCGCTTTCCTCCTCGTTGTCCTCGTTGGAATCATCCGTGTCGTTGTCGTCGTCATCTTGTTGGGCGTCTCGCATTGACATACCAGCCATTTCTCGGGGCTGCACAACGCCATCGCCGGGTACAAGATGGTCCGTCAGAAGATTCATGACACGATTGCATGGCGGATTCGAGTTCCTCAGGTCGAAAGCAAGGGCCTCCATTCTATCCAGTATATCGCTTACGTCCATGGCGTTTTTCTCAATACCAACTTAGTCGGACACCCTATCCATATCAGCACGCTGCATATCGAAACCACTGCGCGAATTTTCGATCAGACTCACTTGCAAGAGGCTTGGGAGACAAACTGAGGGCCTTGTGGCTTCCGTCCACGCGTTGGGCACAGATGGGGAGTCCACTGCGGTCGCTGGGACGACGAGGCAGCTGTAACTCGTTGAAAATTTCAGAGTATGGATCTTGTTGGGTATAAGATCACAACTGACGAAAGGTATTGAGATGGATGAAGATGCAGAAGGGCACTGGAGTACTGCAGGTGTTGGGAGGCGCGCAAAGCCGCGTGAAGGTGCCTGATAGTCTTGGTGTTTGATAGATGGCCTGGCCTCGGCTACCAACACTGTCAGCCACTGCCAGCCCCAATCAATTATCAATTAGGGGAGTTTCGCCGATTGAAAGAATGGAAGATTGTGTTGAAGGAGGAAGAGAAAAATTCTGTCGAAAGTTTCCAGCTCGCGCGAATTTATGCTCCTCTTGGCTCCGTGATTCACTGCACGCCGCGGCTGCGCCTTCAACATCTTGATGGAATCTCGAAGAAGCCTAAGCTTTCCACTTCTTCAATTTACCAATGACGCCAGCCTTTCTCATTCGCGCCAATTCATCAATCTTCGTCGCATATCATCATGGCTGGCAACAAGAATGCCGATTCGGACTCTGTCCGCGAGACCGAGCCCGCTCCTGAGCACGATTCTTCGCGCGATGCCGATGCGAACTCTGTCCGTGAGGTCGAGCACGATCCCGAGTACGACCCCGAGCACGATCCTGCGCGCGATGCCGGGGAGGATGCCCATGCGGACAGAGTTCGCATGGAGGACAAGGGGGCCAGTGGTTTTCCTGACGAGCAAACTCCCGGCATCTTCGATCCCCCTCATGGCCAAGACCCGAAAAAATGGCGCCAGCATGTCCAATTCGCCCTCCGAAGAAAGCGCTGGAATCTTCACAAGATCAGAATGGATCGTATGGTAGGTTACTCCCCCATCGCATCCATAGTGTGACCTGTACTCATCTGTCATAGTTCGCCCAATATGAGCAGGAATGGAAGGTTAGCGTTGAGCCCTATTTCAATTGTCACATCAACTTCGGAATGTCTCAGCTGACGATGTTTAAAGGATCGTACCAATTCCAATACAGTCCATCCGCACGACATCGTTGGCGATGACATGTTCGACGCCGACGACATCGCCAACCTTGATGAGAACGATGGTGCTCAGTCCAAACAAGACGGCGACGAAGATCCTGATGTGGAGATCTCTCTCGTTGATGGTAGCGACAAGGACGAAGGATAGGCATTAGTTGGAAGACTGAGACTGGCGCAAAGGGAGGCCTCAGCCAAGGAAAGGTCAGGGTGTCGTCGTTCGTGACAGGTCCCAGTAAACGTGAGTCGCTAGAGACGTCTCTAGGGATACAACTCTGCATTTACATGCCAATTAGTCTGCATTTTTAGTCCATGACTCTTATACAAAGCATGTCGTGTCAATGGTGTCCCCGAGGGCTCTATGTCGTCACCAAAGAATCTTACACTCGTGACTTGAAACCTCTTGCCAGCAATTAAACACGCATACAAAGCGAAGCACACCTACGTGGGCGGGGGGGGGGGGGGGGGGGGGG
>JAVIXY010000009.1:357762-466453 GCA_033030565.1 Fusarium nematophilum
TGTGCTTCTCGTCCACCTCGGCGTGTTTTTAATTGAGACGAATTGGCGTATTTGATACCTACTTGCCTCCGAGAGCAAGGCCTCGGCATCATTATCAACCTACCCAACCTCGTGGTGGAAAGAAAACAACGGATGATAGTTAGGGAATATTCTCTAAAATACTTCTAATAAGATAGCTTAAATTTATATAAAAAAAATAGCTAAATATATAGAATCTATTATTTCTTCTAATTTTTAGATATTATTATTAAGGATAAGAGGGTGGTAGTCTTAGTATTATAGGAGACCTCTTCCTATGTATTTTTTCCACGACGGGCTAACCTGGCTGCGACGTCATCTTTCGTCCATAATTTGTCTTAGCTTGAGGAATGAGGGAGACGCGTTCGCGGGGTGAGCGAGGACCCTGCCACTTTACGCGACGCGTCTTCGCGTTCTGGCTCACGGCAGCTGCCAGGCACGCCACCCTTCGCCCTTCAGACCCGAAGCTCCACCATCAACCCTGGACAAGCTACCAACCTTTAACGTTTCCAACCACAAACGACATGTCGACCATCAAATGCTATAAAACTTGAAGCTCAAGTTGAATAATATTCCCCTCAAGTCTATCGATCGAAATCCAAAGTCGCCGAGAAGAAGAAGAAAAAAACCCTCGAGAATGCCGCCAAAGACCCGCTCAGGCGGTGTCCCGCCTCCGAGCCGCGTCTATCACTCGACGCCCACACAGCAACAAGCCCAGTTCCCGCCGCGCAAGAAGATCGTACGCACATACGGCAAGCAGAATAAGAGGAAGCAAGCCGAGACGAGCGCCAGAGCGATGCGGCAGCAGACGCTGACGCAGATCGACTTTGTGTCGAGCTTTGAGGCCGAGCAGGATCCGATCGTGCTGAGCGACAGCGAGGAGGATGAGATGAACTGTGAGGAGGACCCTATCGAGGATTCGAACAAGGAGAACCAAGATGAGATTGAGGACCATGAAACCACCTCGAAGGAGAAGGAGGATGAAGACGAGGAACCCGTGTCCAGTGGGCGGAAACGAAGGGCAGCAACCTCCAAGAAGGCGACGACCAAGAGCGAGCGGACGAAGCGACGGCGGACATTGGGCGATGATGCAGAAAAGGGCTCCAAGGACGGGAAGGGGCGGAAGTCGAACCGCCGTAAGACGACGGGAGATGCTCCGAGCTCGAGCTACCACACCCAGACTCTGACGCAATTCCTCGGGCGTGACGCGGCCCACGCCCACTGCATCAAGGACTCGGAGGACGAAGACGAAGACGACGGTTTCCAACAATGGCTCGGCGACCCTACAAGCCCGAGCCCGCGGCGGGTTCAACACCAAAAGTCCATTTCACCGGCAAAGAAAGGGCCGCTGAAATCGGCGCTGAAGTCGCACCAGCGGCCACAAGAAGCAGCTGCGCCTCGTGAAGAGTCTGTCGTCCCTCAAACACCACGAAAGCGCGCCAAGTCTGTTGAGATTCCCTCGTCGAGCCAAGCATCTGCGCCCCCGACCATGTCGTCAGTGGCAAGTCTGATGCTCAACCGCTACGGCCCGCCTGACAGAGCGGATCCGTCCCCGGTCAAGCGCAAGTCGTCCTCGCCGGTCGTCAAATCACCCCTGAAGCAGCTGACCGGTAAACCGCGCACCGCAACGACGCCCCGGCGACACGAGCGCATCATTCAAGACTCGTACGCCACCGAGAGCTGGGGGTCCGTCAGCCGAACGCCGCTGCGGGAGCTGCCTGTGGGGTCGCCCAACAGGACGCCAAAAGGAACCCTCGACCCGCTTGAGAGCTCTTCGGCGCTGGATGAGATGGAGACGCCCACAAAGCCCAGGCGGAGACCCGAGAGTTCTGAGCTTGGTGGGAGTCAAAGGAGAATCCTGGATGGCAGTCCTACTCCCAAAATGAAGAGAGTGTCACCGGGGGGTGGGAAGAAGAGGGTTCTTCTTGAGATTCCAGACTCGGAAGATGAGGACGACGAGGGCTTTGACGAGAATGGGGATGAGGAGGGCAGTTTCGTGGCTGGACCCGAGACTCAGTTCGTGATGAACGAGATTGCATCGTCCGAAGAGTCGGCCAAGAGAACACCAACTCCGGGGGCTCCTCTTGGTGGTGGTGGTGGCGCTCAAAGGACGGCCCTGGGTAATATCTCTTCGGCGGCCTCTTCTGGATCGCATCTTCAACCGTCGACATCGTCGCCGCCTCTGCCTCCTCTAAGCTCACGACCAACCACGGCACCCCGAGTCTCGGCTTCAACACCAAAACGCTCGCGTCGACTCGCAAAGCGTCTCCGGAAACCCATCCATCGCCCCGTTCCACCGACTCAGACACAGCCGCTCGAATCCCAGCGTGTCCCGCTCGCAACTCTTCAATCCCTCCCTCCCGCATCCGCCCGCACCGATGTCCTCCTCCCGCTCCCCGAAGATACCCTCGCCGACGTCATCGAAGGTTTCCAGGTTGACCTGCTCCTCCCCTTCAAGATCCCCGCGCAGGTCGTCCGCTTCTGGTTCTACGAGGGGGGCCTCCTACGCTTTCTTGCCTGCGCCGAGCCCGGACGGGTCACCGAGGGCCCTGCCTGGCGGTACCATCTCAGCCAGGTCTATGAGCTCAACAACCCGGTCGAGGGAGACGACATGCGTGAAGAAGGCTGGGTTGACGGCGACATTGGTCGATACGTCTACATCCCGCCTGCTGTCGTGGGCCAGCTCCTCTGGAATCTCAGACACGCCATCTTCAGCGAGGATGGTGGTGGTGGTGGTGGTGGTGATGGCGGCGCCGAGTCTCAAGTCGCAGCAACAGAAGACGGCGACGATGACTCGGAAAGCGGAAGAGTCGATCTCTTCGCCAACTCGTCTCAGCAAAAGAACCCGACGCCTACTCCAAGCATGAGCGTGTCGCAGCAGGTCGAGGCCCAGCTCAAGAGCGACATTGCGCAGTCGACACAGTTCCCGCACTCAGACGACATCCTCGTCCCCTCGACCCCCGAGGAGGAAACCGACGAAAACAACAAGCAGCAAGATGCCACTCCGCCAACCACACACGTCCCCTCGTCCCCCAACACCATCAAACCCCCTCCCCGCACCAACACCCGCACCCCCTTTGCCGCATCCTCCTACCGCGCCACCAGACCGCCCCTGAGCACGTCCAGACGTCCCACCACCACCGTCCGTCCCTCCCAGGCCACGACCGTCTCCCAGGCTTCCACGCCGGAGAAGCACTCCTCCTCGATCCAACGCCCGTCTCTACACTCGTCCAGCAGCATCGGCCTTCCCGAGGGTCTGCTGGATGACGAGGACGGAGTGTCGTCGCCGCCGCTGCGTCTGCCGCCGGGATACGTGCCGAGCTCCTCGCAGCTGCTGACAAAGAGCCAGATGCTGCCGGATAGCCTGGTGAGGGACGACGCAAGAGTCCCGCCTGAGATTTGGGATTCGGAAGATGAGGGTGATGACGATCGACTTTAGCATGTCTGATTAGAACAACTCGAGTACCTTGACTGTTGAGCAGCTTTGATTGGTTTTGGTTTGATAAATAGGGCAGGTTCGCATGTCTAAAGATACCGGCATGTTTTTTATGTCTAACAAGAAATATGTATGACTTTTTGAAGATGGAACTCAAGGAACAAAGCTTTGTTTGGCGTTGGGAGTAATGGAATTATCAAACTACTTCATGTCGCAATGAACAAATCTGAACAAACTAAACTTTAATAGACCGCCAAATATCAAGAAAGAGCCCAAACACACTCAATTTCATCTCTATAACTACTGTACTTGACGTGGCGTAATTACACCATCCTTTTCTTTCCCTTGATGGTTCCTGACAAGGAAAACCCTAAAAATCTGCCATGCCCTCCCTGCAATTCTCATCAAAATCCCTGCGCCTGATCCCCCCTCCCAGCCATGCAATACTGTGTTGTGTTCGTTAGAGCGCACGGGATATCCGCCCTGTCTATTCCCTTCTTCCCAGTCCATCGTTGAGGTAATGTCGTGTCGTGAGGGGCATCAAGCAAGTATGAGAACTTTTTTTTGCCAATTCGTCCAAAGAAGGATTTCCGGTATCATTTGTTGTGTCTGGTGTGGGCCTCGTGAATATGCTGAGAGTCTGCCATGATCATGGCATCCTTGACCTCAGGATTAGCTCATGCAGCGTTTGCGATGATTAGACCAATCTACGACAGATGGAATGCCCCTTGGCCCTCCTTGACTGCCGTGAATAGCTGCTTCTTCATGATCTCGAGATTTGAGTAGTCTGGAAGCTTCAAGTAGTTGACACATGTCATGACGCTAGGGAGATAGTCGTCAGATGTGTATGGGTGCTCGCTGGGCTTGCAGACCACAGTGAACATGGGTGTCAAGGCCTTGAAACCTAAGGGGAGCCGTTAGATGTTGATTCATTAATACGAGGAAGAATTGAACTCACCTCCAATCGGAAGCTTGGGGCTTCCAGTCGTGAACTGCAAGAAATCCCGGCGCTGTGCAGCATCAAAATCGCTCATTGTTTGGAGCAAGTTCTTGACGCTCTTGCTATCCATATTGTAGCCATGGTCGGCCTTGATCGAGTCCAAGAGAGCTAGTGAGATGTTAGCAACTGTCATTGGGGGAAGGGATGAAAGAAAAGACTCACTCTCAAGGGACCAGTCTTCGTCAACGCGGCCAAACAGAGTGACGAGCTCATCTGGTGTGAAGGCACTGAGGGCGGAGTAGGGGAACACCTGCGAGAAGCCAGTGCGGAAGGCATCGACCTGACGACGGACACCAGATCCCAGGGTCATGTCAATGACCTTTTCCAGGTAGGAGTCAACATTGTCGATGGTGACTCGCTTCTGAGACCCATTGTCCTCCAACTCAATGCTCGGGTAACCTGGCAAAGTAAAGTCCAAGCACAAGTCATCGAGCTTGACTCCGTCGATGACAATGTTCTCCGTATCGGCGACCTTCTGAGCTGGAGTACGTGCAGGATCCTCGTCGATTTCCTTCTTGGCCAGAGCGAACTGCTTGATAGCCTTCAATGAACGCGCCAGACCGGGATCGACAATCTTGACGGCACCCAACGATGGCTTCACACCCGAAGAAGTCGCATCTCCAATCCGGAAGAAGATGGGGTTAAAATGGAGGTCAATGATGCGAGAGTCAATCATAGACCGCGCAACGAACTTTCCAAGCATCTTGAAAAGATGCAGGATACGCTCGCCGTTGGGAGTTCCAGCCTCCTCGTCGCTTTGCGGCCGGGGGAAGAGTCCAGTTGCGCCGGAAACAAACTCGTCAGATCCATTCGAATCCATTTCGCGCCAAAGCTTGAGCTTCCTCTTGGAAAACTCCTTCGAAACGGTCGAGTAGAATTCGAGTGTGGGACCAAGGCCGGTGCCCACCTCTTCAAAGTACTCAACTTCCAGAATGCTCTGTGAAGCGCCATACAGCTCCATAACCTTCAGCGCAGACTCCAGAATCTTTTGGCGAGAAATCCGGACCTTTTGTCGCTGAAGTCGACCAAGGAACGGGCGTTCGTTGTTTCGATCCCGTCGGCTATCTTCCCCTGACTGCGTGTTCTGCCATCTTGCCATCGATCGAGCATATCCGAAAGATGTGGACTGGAGGAAGAGGTGCCGGGTCTCGAATGGGAATAGGAACGGATAGAGACGTGCCAGGTCTTCAGCCCAGCTGGGGAGGCAGTTACTAGCCACGATCAAAGGCTCCTCGAGCTGGCGGTTCAGCTTGGCCGTTAGTTTTGTATTGACAAACTGCGAGAGTGGCTCAACGTTGAGCCCAATGATGCTGGTCTTGTGCTCGACCAAAACATCCTCGATGTTGGAGTTGAGATCATGAAGAATGTTCAGCAAGCGCAGGATTGATGATGTGGTCGGGTGTTTCGCAAGCGACGCAGGTATGCCATGTTCGTCCTCCCCATCCGCCTCAGCGTTGGAAGTGAATGAAAGAGTCTCCGCGGGAGGTGGTCCAGGAACGCGCTTAAACTTGATTGGGTGCACGGTAGACCAGATGCTTCGGCTAAGATGCTCATCCGAATTAGATGCCGAAGTGTGTACCGCGCGGTAGATCGTGGTCTCGTTAGGGATCAGCTTGCTATCAAGGCTGAACTCGATGTGCCAATCCTGAGGCACAGCTTGCAGGGCAGAAGCATACGACATGGGTCGAGAGGACGAAGTTGAAGGAGTAGGGGTGCCGTGACCGCCAACGGAAGGACCACCAGCACGACTAGGAGCGCCAGAGCCGGTGGGGGTGGCAATTCTCGTGCCATCCTCCTTGCGTGCTGTGACGTGACCGCCAGTAGCGACCTCCATATTCACAGCGGAGGTGTCGTCTGGAGTTGACTCCTCTTCCACGTCTTCTTCCAGCTCTCCAACAATGGCATCCAGCGCGCTGCTCTCTCCTACATCCTCATCATCCGTCAACTGCTTCTCATCGGCGCACTCGAGAGTGTCTTGCATCTCATCATCATCTGCCGGCGGGGGACGCGGAGGCGGGGGTGTGTTGACTGCACCGTGCCGTCGCGCAGAGCGTCGAAGGACGCCCTTTTCACGAGATGGCCCGGCGGGTTGATCTGGAGTGGCGGGCGCAGTCTGAGACTTTGATTTTCGTGTAGATCGAGAGCTGGACGGGGTTGGCGCAGCAGGTGGTGGGGGAACAGGAGGTCCTCCAGAGAATGGGCTCGTTCTTTCAGCTGCCGCGAGACGGGCGGCCGCTGCGCTGCTCAGAGGCAATCCGGCGCTGCTAGCCATGGCCGCAAGCGCTCTAGCAACGCCGTCTCTGCGGGCAGAGCCGCGAGGCCGTTCCGTAAGGCTGATTCGTGGGCGCAGGTAGTCATCGAGGGACTTGAAGGTTGCGATAGCATGGATAGACACCATGATATTTCGGTATGGGCGAGGAATGTCCGACTCTTCATCAGCCACGAGTCGGAGGCGGATTTGCTTCCCGAGCATCGAGGCAGGACTGCTATGGTTGCCATCGAAGGTGTTATGATGCACGGTGATGACCTCAAAATGCTCTGACCTACTGAGCAAATCCTGGAGTTTATGGATCATGACACTAAAAGGGGTGGCAGGTGACTCGGCAGTCGCGGTCTTGGGCTTCGACTTGACCGTGTACGCCATGAAAACTTCAAGGAATGTCGACTGTGCGGCACGGGCCAACTCTTCATCGGGGTTGCTGAAGATGTCCAGCAGAACCCGAACAAGGCCAGATGCCAGAAGCTCCGCGCTAGTAACACTGTCCAAAACATCCGTGTCGAAGTATGATGCAAGCTTCGTAAACAGCTCTTTTCCCTTGTCGGGCGTAACATTTCCTGAAGATCGCTTGAGATAAAATGCTTCGAGTTCGCCAGCCAACTCTGACAGGGCATCCAGTATCATGGTCGCCTTTGTCTTCATGGCTTGACCGTGACCCTCGGTCTCATGGGTCTCCAGGAACTTCTTTGCCACATCACGCGTGCGAGATTTCATCGACCGGACGTCAGAGACGAAGCGATGCAGGGGAACTTCGAGGGACATGGTCGATCCTCGGGAGCTAACCGGAGACATGTCATCGCCATGGGCCTCGTCGTTCTCATGATCACGCTCTTCATCCTCGTCTTCGTCAGAGGATTCGCGTTCTTCGTCGTCTTCATCGTCATGATCGTCATGATCAGAGTCCTGGTCTGAGGACTGCTCGTTGTCTCCACGTTCCGCGGCTCGTTCACTCTCTCCGTTCTGCTTGTCCGTTTCCTCTGGAGTCGCCTCGACAGGCTCCTCTTCGTTTGCTATCTTGGTGATTTCGAGGAAGACGCCTTCACGATAGAACTGATAACGGTAAATCTTGTCAAGTCGACTCAGTAACAGCTCAGCTGCTTGAAGGCCAAGCATGACGAGGGATGCGTGGTCCTGTTGCGATAGGATAGATGCCAGGAAGGACGCATAGGGGACAGGAGTCAAGGCCTCAACCAGGATATCCTCGTCTAGATTAGAAAGCATCTTCAGCTGAGCCGTTAGAACCTTTTGGCGGACGCTAAGGTTGACAGTGCTGGAGAAAGCATCGGTCAAGGTAGGAAAGATGATGAGGGCAAAACGGCGGACTTCGTCTTTACAGCCCTCGAGCAGCTCGATACGCTTGTCGTTGGTGGTTCTGCGGGTCCTGCCACTCCCGGATGGTGGATTGACTGATTCTGTCGAGGCCTGGAGCTCGACAAAGTCGCCATATGAGGGGTCGGCATTTCGAGGCAGGTTAGGAAGAAGCTCGCAGATGACGTTCAGTGTCTCAATAATCTGTTCCCGGGGCCGGTGGATGAGGGCCTGCATGATTACAACGCTATCCAGCTTGGAGGCGACGTCTTCAGTGCCGCTTGGGGGTGATACCCCCGTAAGAATTTGGTACAAGGTCTCAACCACATTGAGCTTGAAAAGCTCAGCGGAGAGTCGGGGGCTGGCTCGAGCAGTAAAGGCCAAGACCCTAAGGAACTGGGTATGAATGCTAGTTCCAATCATATTGGTCGTGCCTGGGACGAGAAGACGCAGCACGCCCCGGAGCAGATCCACGCTGACCAGTTCCTCGAGCTTGGACGGATGATACTTGAAGCTCTCAACGATACCCGAGACGCACAGAGAGGCCTGTTCCACGACACGCTGGTCATTGCTGTTCAGAACGTTCAGAAGCGTAGGCATGACATCTCGAACCACAGGGAAGGAATCTTCAGGAATATTACGGCAGCAGTTTGCTGCGGTGGTGACGGCGGTCCTCTGCGTACCCGTGGCAAAGAAGTCGAGATATGACAGGCAGGCGGTCAGGCCACCCTCCCGAACGATGCTTGTTGGATATTCGACGGATATCTTCTCCAGGGTGCTAAGGGCCTGCTCCGCTAAATCGATGAAGGAGATTTCGAGTAGCTTCTGGCACAGAACTGGAACGGCGTTCCCATAGACGACGTTGGCCACACTGGCGGGCAGAGCTTCCATCAGATTTGCCAGACAGCGACACGCCAGAAGCATGATCTCAGGGCTTTCCTCCTTGTTCATCAGGGCGACCAGCTCTTTGACGAAGGCATCGGGAGAGAAATGGCCCGAAAGGTTGTCCTCGTTGGAAACCAGTAGGATCTCTGAGAGCTCCTGCAGAGCTATCAACTGGACGGAAAGATCATCCATCCGCAGATTGTGGAGGAGCTCCCGCAATCTGGAGGTGAGGCCAGACATCATCCCAGTCAGCGCGCGCAGAGTGCTGGACAGACTACCGGGAGGACCGCCGAACCCGCCGAAGGGATCGTCGTCTTCGTCGTCGTCGTATCTTCGTGACTCCTCCTCGTCCTCATCATCGTCGTTGTCGTCACTATCATCATCGTCGTGGGGGTCGATTGGGGGAGGGGGTGGTGGTGGCGGTCCAGGGTCCTGGTTCTCGTCGGTACCCGTCATCGGTGTGTCTTGATCAGCGGCATTGTCGAGATTTCGCTTTGATCTCCGCGTGGAGAGGGTGGCAGCGGGCGCGTCTGTAGGCATGGTCAGCTTCTGATTGCGGGTACCGCCTGGTCGCTCGAGGCCGCGCGAACCTTGAGAAGTGCCTGTAGGCTTCTTGGATCGGCTCGACTTCCTACTTGAAGAAGCTGATGGTGTGGAGGACTCGGTAGGATTCGCAGGGCCAGGCCGTCCACTACTAGAGGATGTCAGTTGGAGGCTCTCAGCGTTGCCTTCATTGGCGAGTTCGCCACATCAACTCACTCTGGACTGTCCATCTCTGCAGATGTCTTTCCCTTTCTCCGAGATCTGGCTGGAGGTTGGTTGCTGATGTTAGAGGAAGAAATGGCTTCGGGGATCTTCTGTCTCTTGGACCGTCGACCTGAAGACCCAGATGGCAAGGCGGTGGGCGGGCTCTTGTCCGCAACAGGCCCTTTTCGCTTGCGAGACGATGGTGTGGCAGTGGGTGCGGTCGGGACGTCAGCAGCGGCAACTGGGGCAGCAGCGGGAGCAGAAGCAGTGGATTGGGCTGCCTGGCTCGCTGCTTGACGAGCCGAGGATCTGGTGATTCTAGAAGACATGATTGGCATGAGCTTTGTACTGAGGATGCATGTGGAAGAAAAGACAAATATGGAGAACGAGCGTGAGGCGAGGTCGACGTATGTTGCACGATAAAGGTGAAGGGGGGACGGAGAAGGAGAAGCACGAGCACGAGCCGGCACTCGGAGTCAACAAGCGTTTGGAGTGATGGGGATCCGTTCGGTAGCTGCCTGAAGCTTGCCCCGGGATGGGAGATTATAATCCACTTCGCGGTCCGGTAGACGGATCAAGACGGGGAGGATAATAGATCAAGCGTGAAGGCGAGGCGGGCTCAGCGTCGACCATGCGGGCCACAAGTTGCAAACGGCGTGTGGGTACGGGATTGCGGAGCTGCCAGTGGTGGTGAATGCGTTTGTGCAGCGTTGTGCGGGCGTGAATCAGCAGAGCGGCCACGGGTCCGACGACGGCATCTCACACTCGGTCGGCGCTTTGGGGGTGGTGACGAGAGGGGGGACCCCGTTCCGGTTGATAGTCGCAGGCGACGCAGAGAGCAGACGGCGATGGCGGCGAGCTGTGGGTGGGCGGCTGCAAAAAGTTGCCTGGGATGGATGATGAAGCAAGGCGGAGGAAGGTGAATGGTGAAGCGACGCTGGAGTGAGGAAGATGGAAAACGGAAAAAGGATAAAAGGGTTGGCCCTACCTCTGGGGACCTGCAGACGCGGCGGCGGTGGAGGATAGAGTGGCAGTTGAGGTTGTCGAGGTAGAGGGAAGTCGCACTTCGTTTTCACCTGCCGATGTTCGTTCTGCCATGCCCAGACGACCTACGCCATCAGGAGGGCAGCGGGCAGGCGCGGGCGCGGCGGGGTCGTGGTTGTGGTTTCTCTCCGATCTCGAGAGGGCGATGGGCGGATGACGAGAGCGGGCAGAGAGATAGCGATAATACCGGAGGGATGGAGGGACAGCTGAGGTTAGCGGTCGGTCGGTGTTGAGGTCCTGGAGTGAGCAGGACAAGGTTCTCGGTCAACGAGGGCGGGAAAAGGGAGGTGAAGAAGGGAGGATAGACACGGAGGCGGAAGTTTAGGTAGGAGGGAGGTGATGTTTTTTTGGGTTTAATGGACGCGAGTCTGAGGGGTGGAAAAGGGAATGCTCGATGTTTCGGCGGGTTGGGGGATGCGGATGGCAGATGGCGGCGGTTGACGGTTGACGTGTGTGTGGTCCACAGGGAATAGGTACGGTAGCGGAGGACAGTGGTACACCTGAGAGGAGGCTCTGGCAGTCTGGGCAGGCCACACACAGCACGTAATTAGGTGGGTTTTTTACAGCAAAGCCGTGCTCTGATGGTGCTACGTTTGCAAAAGTTGGGGCCGGGCGAGGTGTCCGTTCTGCCATCCCTGTGCTTGCTGCCCCCAAACGGCACTGTACATGGGTGGAGGCTGAGACCTGGAGAGGAGCAGCCAGCCTTATCAAATGCAAACAAGCACTGTGCCGGGATGAAAGGGGGGTGTGTGTGTCTCATCATTACTTGTTGGCCAAGGTGCAGACCAAAGTATCCGTACCTTTCCATCCGTTTCTCACGGGTGTTCCATTTGCGCTGATTCATTCGGTGTCTTCGCGTATTTTCTGAAGCTCCGCTGGGCTCACAAAGGGTCCCTGCGGCCCCGAAATAAATTCAACCGTGTGTGTCGGGATGCTTCATTGATGAACAGTCTTCCTTTGGCACGAGGCAGGCTCACCACCCACTCCGAGGTTATTATCGACGTGCAGATGCTACAGCCTCCTTGTCTGCTTTCAAGTGCCCGCGATCCCGCTTTGCGGAGAGGCCCGCTTAGCTTCATAAGTGGCGTCCATCACGCAGCACCCTCCGGGTAGGGCTACCCACTGGAGCCCGCTAAAAATGGAACCCGCTAGACCACAGTGACCTCTAGACCGGGTGCGATGGAACCCCGAGCCTTTCGGAGCTGCTTGGTGATGTTTTGAGGTCAATGTTATTTACCTAGTTACCATCCAATACTTCAAACAGTTCGTGACCTTTCATCCAGTATCAAAGAAAGGCCCTCGATGACTCAATCTATGTAGGCCACTACCTACCTAGGTAAGCCGGCAAGCAGATGCAGTCCAACATGCATTCCCCCAACAAATCAGCAACACGCATTGCATCCCTCATGCAGACGAGAGCGAATTGAATGGAGAATGCCTGACGGCACCACGTTTTCAGACGCGTTGCCAGCTGGCCTCGTCTTCGTTGGGAACCATCCAGTATGCATCAGAGAGAAAGAAAAAAAAAAAAGTAAACATGCTGCGCAATATTGCCCGCGTTCCGCCCTGTCTTGCAGGAAAACCTACACCAGGGATCCTTGAGTATCGTGACGCTTCATCCCGTGATTGGACTACCACCCGAGAGTCGAAGTCGAACTAGTGTGCGGATGAACCCAGAGGCCGTTCGTGGTTCCACCATTGTTTACTCCTCCGTCGGTGCGTCGGAAGCCAAGCCGACGATCTTTCTAATACTGGAATAATTTATTCTTTTCTTGTTTGGGTATGGGATATATCTCATTCACAACCATCACGGCTTCAAGCTATCCTTTCCCCCTTCAAACTCGGTAACATCATACTCCTCAGGATACTTGTCCAGCATCTCCCTCAGCTCCTTCATCTGCACCTTCAGGTCATCCGTCAGCTCCTCGTAGACGTCCTCAAACATGGCCCGGATCGGCGGCTTCTTCTCCCGCTCCGCCTCGCCAAAGGCCTTCAGGATCTCCTTGCGCAGGCTGTCCCGCGCCTCCTTCTCCTTGCCCTCGTCCCAGATGCCCTTTGCCTCCATCCACTTGCGCAGCCGCGTGATGGGGTTGTCGCGCCGCTTCCAGTCCTCCACCTCGACCCGCGCGCGGTACGCGAACGAGTCGTCAGACGTGCTGTGGTGCGAGACGCGGTAGGTCATGGCTTCGATGAGGACGGGCTTGCCGCCGTCCTGCAGCGCCATCTCGCGGGCCTTCTTGGTTGCCTCGCGGACCGCCCAGATGTCGTTGCCGTCGATTCGGATGGTCTCGATACCGTAGCCGATGCCTCGGCTGGCAATGCCGTCGCCGCGATATTGATCCAGAGTAGGTGTTGAGATGGCGTAGCCGTTGTTGCGGCAGATGAAGATGACGGGGCAAGATCGCGTAGCCGCAATGTTCAGCGCAGCATGGAAATCTCCCTCGCTCGCGGCTCCTTCACCAAAGAAGGCGGCGACTACGCGCGGCTTGACGTTGGGATCTTGGAGCCGCTGCATCTTCAGGGCATACGCAGCCCCAGACGCTTGAGGAAGTTGTGTTGCCAGTGGTGATGAGACGGAGTGCTTTTGATCGCCATGGTCAGCTCCAAGGCGAGGCTTCAGTGAACAGAGTACTCACGATATTTAGCTCTTTGCTTCCATAGTGCACCGGCATGTTTCGCCCTCGGCCTGGGTCTCGCTTATTGGCAAACAGCTGCCCCATAAACTCCTTTGCCGTCCATCCTCGCTCCTTGAACACGCCCTGCTCGCGATACTGGCAGAACATGACATCCTCCCGGTCCAGCACGCTCGAGCTGCCAATGCTGACAGCTTCCTCGCCTGCGCTCACCATGTAAAAGCTTAGCCTGCCCTGTCTCTGTGCGTCAAACATGATCAAGTCCATGATGGAAATAAAAACCATGTCCTTGTACAGCCGGATCACCTCCTCATCCGAGATGTCAGGCTTGAAGGACTGGTCCACCACCACACCATGCTGGTCTACAACGCGGTACGTCGGCAGCGCGGGATACGACTCGGGAGCCTCGAATCTGAGCGTGGTTGTGAAGGCACTCTTCAGTGCACCAGGGAAGGAGACATAGTCTGAATTGGGTCGCTGTGAAAGACTGCTAGCTGATCGAAGAGCAAAGGGCACTGCTGCCCGTGGTTTGGCGAGGACGGCCCTTCGTAGGGCAACGTCTCGTAGCGCTCGAGACTTCATAGTTGCGGGAGGAACGTCCCAATGGTATTCCCAATTCGAATGAGAAAATCTCCCCCTTTCAATTGATTTGGCGAGAGATCTATAAGTCAAAGGCAGGAAATGGCATTGCCGAGGGGTTGTCGTCGGTCTCTATGCCGTGAGCGAGCGACGTCATATTGAGCCGACTCCAACCGTATGAGCCGAGACAGAGATAAGCCGTTGTTTGACGAGATTTCGGCCCAGCCAGCCTCGAACAAGCTCCGAAGCAATGCAGTCGTTGGACTAGAGAACCTGGTCTCCCACGGTCCCTGCCACAATATCTAATCCTTGCGTTTCTGATGTTGAAAGCCAGGAACAGGGTCATGTTGAGGCCCCGTGCTTGTTATCCCCCACACGATTCTTATCGTCTTACCCCACACTCACGATAAACTCCATATCTCTATTTCATTCAAGACCATGCCTCCTCCACCATGCATGAGTTGCAACTGGCAAAGGCCGGCTTGTCACTGGCAGAAAAACACACCATGGAAGAGCGAGCAAGCAATGTGCAAACAACGTGCTCTATAGCAACCAATTGAATTGTTTCCGTGCTCCAGAATTGTTTACAGAAAACATGCAATTCGAAATAAATCGCTTTTCCATGTTACCATCATCAACCCTCACAGAACCTGCCGTGCATCGCATCCAACTGATCAACAGCGACCAAGCTAACCTCCGTCTCAATTTCTTCTCGGGCTCATCATGATCAGCCCGGCCGTTGGCATCGCACTTCTCGTCCTTGCGCTGTTCACCATCTTCGCCCTTCTCGGCTGGTACCTGAAGGACAGGGTTCACAACTTTGTTCGCGCTCTCCTTACGCACCGCCAACGGAAGCATGCAAGCACCCGTTCTACTCGAGCATCTATCGGAGACAGCGTCTAAGGTCAGTTTCAAGCTATGTTTTCGGTCCGAGACAAGCTCACTCGGTGTTTCCAACAATTCGGGTGTCGAGCCACAGTGCACCGCAAGGCTGAAATACAGCCACACTGACCCACCGGCTCACTTGCCACACCACCAAATTTACCATCCTCAGCCTCGTACGATTTCCCAACTGACCTCCGTCACAGAGCTTCGTCGCACGTCCGAGGCCCCAATCACACCCACAATGGCGTCTCGCACAGCTCTCCGGAGCTTCTCCCGCTCATTGAACCCTTCAAGATGGCCTGCCGCTCTCGCCCGCCCTTTCTCCTCCTCCAATGCCCTCCGCAACACCACCCCGACCTCCGATCGCCCTACCCACTTTGGGTATGAGACCGTCACCGAGGGCGAGAAGCAGCAGCGCGTTGCTGGTGTGTTTACCAGCGTCGCCGAGTCTTATGATAAGATGAATGACCTGATGTCGCTTGGGATCCATCGTTTGTGGAAGTACGTTTTCAATCCGACACTGCCGACCACACCCTTATCTCTTGGCAGCGAGACTAACACTCTTGAATTCAGGGACTACTTCATATCCTCGCTCAACCCCGGCGCCACCAACCCTCCCGGCCAGCCTCAGCGCATTCTCGACGTCGCCGGCGGCACCGGTGACATTGCCTTCCGTCACCTTCAGCACGCTCACAACCACAACGCGAACCCCAACGTCAGCGTGACCATCTCCGACATCAACCCCGACATGCTGGCTGTTGGCCGCCAGCGTTCCCTCTCCCTCCCCGCCTCGCACCAGTCCGCTCTCTCCTTCCTCGAGGCCAACGCCGAGGTCCTCCCCGCCCAGATCGAGGACAACTCGCTCGACCTCTACACCGTCGCCTTTGGCATTCGCAACTTCTCCAACATCCCCGCTGCCCTCAAGGAGGCGCACCGGGTCCTCAAGCCAGGCGGTGTCTTTGCCTGTCTTGAGTTCTCCAAGGTTGACAAGCACCCCTTATTCAACACCGTCTACAAGCAGTGGTCGTTCAGTGCTATCCCCTTGATTGGCCAGCTCGTCGCCGGAGACCGAGACAGCTACCAGTATCTTGTGGAGAGTATCGAGCGGTTCCCCAGCCAAGAGGAGTTCAGGGACATGATCAAGGACGCTGGCTTCGTGGTTGCTGGTGAGGGATACGAAGACCTGACCGGTGGCATTGCCGCCATACACAAGGGAATGAAGCCTCTGTGAGGTGCTTGCAAGCAAATACACACCTGTAAATCTACTTAGTTGTAAATCAGTCGCACGGTCGAACAAAAACATCACCGATAGTAGCACGCTGTATTATTAAATAACCAAGATTAAAAAAGGGAGATGACTTAGACTATATAGTAAGACGAATATTGGCCTGCAGTTAGCTTGTGGGGATATTATTCTTATTGTTGACCGAGTGCGAGTTAAGTTACCGTATCATGGCTAAGATCAGACCTCGCCGTCTCGACAACAGGCGGGTGTGGTCCTGCGACAGTGTGCCAGGCTCATGGGGGTCGGGCATCACAGGCAGCACTCACTTCGCCCGGTGGTGTACAAATAGAAATTTATTCATTCCAGATCGCCCACGGTCCTATCCCCTAACCTTCTCCCAAGAGTGTCATCACCACATCCACGTCCCCGAGGTGTCATCAGGGCCCGGAATGATGTTTTTTAAAATTCTCTTCGCAACTGAACTCCATACAGGTCAAAACTAAGAAACCAAACCCTCGATAGCGAAGCTCGACGACTCCGAGATCTCATTAGGTACACAATACATGAAAACGCAGTTTGAGGGATGTCCCTCCGTTTTCCTATCCCTTGAGCCCCCAGCAAGAATCAGGTAGAGGCGAGACAAAGAGGAGGTGCCACAATGGGCAAAGCTGGGTGTTGAGAGCATGGAGATATACCATAATCCCATGAGGGCTGTGTATCAATGTTGAGGTGTTGATCGTGTTATTAATCGGCGGGGGTGGAGGGAGCGGCCGCGGGCGACGAAGTGCCAGTGTCACCCTTGAGGCCTCCGCGGCCGCGACCACCACGGCCACGATCACCACCGCGGCCGCGGCCACCTCGTCCACCACGTCGGTTCGATTCCGAGTCGGAAGCGCCTCCAGCACTTCGGTATCCGCTGGTGTTGGTGGCGCCACCGCGTCCGCTGGCACCCCAGTTACCGGCGCCGCCTCGGTTGCCATAAGACTTGCCCTCGCGGTGCTGGAAAATCTTCACCAGGGGCTTGGATCGGTCCTCTTGAGTTCGAGTCTTCACCTCCTCGGGCAATCGGGCCATGGCGGCGTCACGGTCCTCAGTTGTCTTGAACTGAACGACCTTGTTAGAGTTGCCCCACTTGTCAACCTTGAGGATCTTGGCCTTGTCCTCCTCCTCAAACAGGTCACGGCATTGCTCCTCGGTGCTAACATTCATAATAAATAGACCGATGATGTCGGAGGCAGGAGTCTTGGGGGCGGGCGAAGAGACGGGTTCGGGGACGTGAGCTGAGCCATTAGCCGCAGCAGGGGCGGGAGCCTTGTCAGTATCCTTGGCGGGGGGAGGAGGAGCAGGACTGCTTGTGCTCTGGACTGGCTGGGGGGTGCCGGGCTTGCCAGGGCCGGGCAAAGGTGTCGCTACAGCAGGCTTGGCAGGCTGCACTGCCGATGGCTGTCGGCTCGTAGGCGGCGGAGCGCTGGATTGGGTCGAAGGAGGAGCGGGTGAAGGAAGTCCGGCTGTAGATGCAGCCGCAGTGGCGGGAGCGAATCCGGGTTGCTGCTTGGCTCCTCGGTGGGAGAAGTTAAAACCTTGGGCGCGCATCTCCGTCCCGATCCGACCGTCTTGGATTTCTAGTACCAGGTAGCCAAAGGCAGCATCAGCCAGGTTGAAGTTCCACATGTTCTTGAAGGCACTCTCGTCGACCTGGCCGAGCGCAGCCTGGCCGGCGACAGGGCCGCCGAAAGGGTTACCGCCTGCAGCGGTAGTGGGCATCTTCTCAACAAGCTGGAGGGCGTTCTTGAGGAGGTTCTGCTGGGCCTCATTCTGCTGGATGGCAGGCTCGACCTCGCCCTTGACAGTCTCCCAGACATCATTGAAAGAAGCCTTGGACGCAGCAAGCTTGCCTCGGTAATGGTCAAGGGTAGGATTGACACTGAACTCGTTGTAAGAGCTGCCATATCGGAAGTGAAGACCGGCAGAGATGGAGAAGTCGGCTTTGAGCGTCACAGAGAGCTGGTTCAGGATACCCTCTCGCGCAGGGGAAGCGTGGGTGACAAAGATGCGGGTCTCGGTAGGGTCGTAGACTCGGTGCGCGGTATCGACGAGCTCGCCCATTTGCAAGAGGGTTGTCCACATGGTTCCCTGTCCACCGGCGATGGTAGTGCGACCCTCGCCATTGTCGAAGAGCTTGTGCATGACAACAGCTCCACCAAGACCAAGAAGTCGCAGCTTGACACCACCAACCTCCAACAGCATCGACCGAGCCTCGTCGATAATGTGCAGGTTAGGTACCTTGTACTCGCCGGTTCGGAACTTCTCTAGTACTCGAACATCCTCACACGCACCCCAGACAGTGTAGACGGGGACATCGAGCTTGAGTTCTCCGGTAAGAAGGAGAGAAAGTTCTGACAGAGGCAGCTCGTTGGGGGGGAATCGAGTCTTGACGGGGCCGGGGCCGCCTTGTTGAATGGCCTTCTTGACAGGCTCAGAAATCAGGGGTGAATATTGAGCGACATGCTTAAGCGTCTTCTCGGCGATTCGTTCCAGGGAAGTGTCGTCGTAAAAGCCAAAGTCACCCGTGTGGATGATGTGGTCAGCTCGGGCTTGTTTCGCGAGGTCGTTGAGTGATCTCAGGTTTCCTAACTCGATGCTTAGCCCTGCCCCGCGTATTTGCGTCATGGAAGCTCACCTCGAACGTCGGCAATGCAGAGGACTCGTATGGGACCGGTCTGGATGATGCGGCCCTGGTTTGGTAGAAGAGGCGCGGCACCAGGAGGAGGGAGGCTGTTCGCACCGTTTTGGAGGTAGCCCGAGCCTGGGTTATTGTATGGTCGCGGCTGTTGATCGTTGTCAGTAAGGTGGTTCTGCATCAGAGACATGAAATGGCTGGGTCTGAGCGGGAGAGCTGGAAGTGGTGGCATGGCGAAAAAGCGTTGCGAGCCTCTCAGTTGGAACCTTGAAACAGGGCGCAACAGCGGGACAACACGCGAGCGGGGGAAGGGGGAGCGAAGATGAGGGAGCAGCCGAAGAGGGCAGAGGAGCAAATGAAGCCGAGTTGATCATCCGCTTGAAGATCTAGAAGGCGCGAAGCTCTGAGCCTGGTACCTGGGCGGTACATCCGGGGAAAACGCAAGGGAGGTGGGCAAGTCAAGGCGATGGAAGGAGCCATCCTGAGGGTAGCACTCACAGCAGCCATTCTATCAATCAACTGATGCTATGCGCTCGAGGTCGGTCGAATGAAGTGGTCGCTTATTCGTTTTTTCGCGCTGCTCGGGTGCTCGGGCGAGAAGGTGAGCTCTGGGGGAGGATATGGATGGGTATCAAAGAAAGGCGATGATGAGGAATGGAAGTACGGGGAGGCAATCACGGGGAGGTGGATTTTCGCAGCTCCAGCAAGGCTGGCTCAGGTAGAGATAATTTCTAGAGGTGGCCCCAAAATCGGGAGAGCACGCCGTTGCCTCTTTTGGTTTAGCTTGATCAGCTTTCACCTCTGGCCAGGTACCGACCGGCCTGCCTTGCTCTTTAACTCTCGTTAGCCTCTGGAGCCTCGCCTGCAAACTGCTCTGGAGCGGTTAATGCTCGGAACGTTGGAGAGGGCACCGTTTTGTGCACCGTTATCTCGGCCAGGTACCTCGATACTGAGCTACCTACCTACCCGAGACCAGGCTGCCAGGTACGCTTTCTTGAGGCCAAATTCTTGACAGGTGCATTGCGGCTTCCTGCTTCGTCGGGTCTGTTCTTTGCTGTATACCTTAGGGTTCAGGGCACTCTTAAACTGCAGTGCGATGGGGAAAACAATTCAAGGTGGAATTTTATAGTTTCTGGAAGGTTTCTCCCAACCGTTGTGCAACAACACCCTACGGCCATCAACCAACTCTCATTAGGATCATAGCAGCCAGCTTCATTCACGGTCGCGGGATCCAGAAACGATAGAAGAAGCTGAAGGTCAATAGTCCACAATAGGGGAAGACTGATGACCACAGCCCGGCTCACGGCAGCACGAAAGAAGGTTGCTTAAAATCCAGCTTCCAACGTGTCACCATGCCATCATGCTACATGCAGCCTACAACAAGTAGCCAGCAAGCAGTAAACATGTGCCCAAGCGGATATCTAAGTGCTCATGTCAGAGACACGACAGCGCAAAGACGTCTGGCTCAATGGCTTTATTGGCCATCCTTACCATGCTCATCCTAATAATCACGCGAAAGTCACCATTAAGACCATAACTATCATCGTAATCATTATTGCGCAAACAGATTGAGGTGAATGGAAGTCGAGCATGCGGACTAAACGAATGGCTACAAGGAATATTGTAACCGCCCAGTCGCTGTCATCGCAAGCAGAGTTGACCATGATAGTCACATATCACCAACCAAACGTCGTTCCTTTTCCCAAGCCCCTGGATAGAAAGCATGTGGTTGGTGGAGCTTGGCCACCCAAAGAAATGACGAGGGCGCTTGGAAAGGAGGCTATCGCCAGGACAGGCAAGGAGGCGTAAGTGGAGTGGTGCGACTTTAGTTGAAGCCACCCGGTGGTGGGCATCTCGTGGCGGGGTTGCCGACCAGGTTGTCCCACGTCACGTCTGCTTCAACTCGACGTTTTGGGTTCGACTGAAGCGCCTGGAAAGTACGAAATGGAAACAAAGGACCTGTAGGGCAAAAGAGGGAGTCGATTTCCGGAAACTCAAAGGCCAATAGCGTTCTCGAACCATGATCAGCACTTAGCTTCAGATACATCCCGGTTGTTCATCTCCAAGGATATTAACCTTACCAACAACCATGGAAGGCTCCCGACCTTTGGGTGTCAATGGTAGAGCATATTAGTAGTCTCGATCCTGCCACATCAACCGTGGAAATAATTCACACCGGAACTGCAGACCGTAATAACCCCCCCCTCCTTGAATCTCTAGCCTCAGTCCTGGCCATCATGTTGTCGACCAAGTATTTCGGAGCGTCGCATACATGTCTTCGTGTAAGTCAAAGCTCAGACAGAGTCCGTGTGATAATTCAATGCAGCAGTGTTTCGTCGCGGGATAAATATAGCTCTCATCGAGCTTGATCCTGTAACGGACTCCACGAGAACTATGATGTAGAGGCTGTTCAAGTCATCCAGCGACCGTGTTTGGTGGGGTGGTAGGCTTTATGTGTGTTGTCTAGGTCTGTTAGTTACGAAGACGAGAGACATCATCCATCACGAGGCAAGGCCTAGAGCGTTCTCCAGGTGGTTTCCGTGGCCACCACCTCTGGCAATATTCCTTCCCACAGTACACATATCCGAATTCACCTGACAGCCACATTCTTCATCATTCGCGCATTCCACCTCGAAGCACAGATGCCACACCTGACGTTTACGTTCTGGGGTGGCTAATTTATATCGTGGCCCCGGATAGCGGAAACCGCTCATGTGGCCAAGCTGCAGCCCAACAACCAGGGCTTGTTCGGTTGATGGACCCTTTTTCAGGGTTCTCTTTTGGTGGCATTGTCCCAGACAGGATGACCAAACAAGTTCGGCAAGTCAATTAAAATAGAGGTATCACCCAAAGATCAACCATTCATCACAAGCGAGGCATTATAAAATTAAAGTACAGATAGCCCCGTCCTTCCGTTGCGGAGGCACGCGGAGTTTATCTTGTTGACAGCCGTTGCTAATCTCCAGGTCTAATACGAGCCCGCTCCAGGAACCTGGCGCTCGGCTGGCCCATCCAGCAGTGCCGCAGAGCTCCAACTGCTGGGCTGCCCCGACGGGCGCCATTTCTAGCGCGAGATAGCGCTGTGAAACCGTGGAACAGCCCGCTGGCAACCGCTGGAAGGCGCCACGTGACACGTCTCATGCCCTGGTCAGGCAAGCGTCCTTTGATTGCGGACCGCTACCTACCCTTTCCAGGGCTACCCGACTTGTATCTTGCCTTGGCCGTCGACGAAGCAGGTTTACTGCCTCCCTTGATCACCCTTTGTCTCTCCCGAAGCCCGACTGTATCCTCACTCAGCTCCTCGACGAACACGGCATTTTTGAACCCGCCCCATCGACTCAAGCAGTCTCCCGCTTGATGCCAAGGAACCCTTGACGGACTGCGTCCAACCAGCGGCTCCTCCCTTGGCGACCTCCTCCCCATGCGACGACAGCCTTCGCGAGAACACCGACTCAGGAGGTGACTTTACCTCTCTTATCCTCGAAATCCCGACGATACGTTCTGTTGCGCCGCCGGTACCGTGGTGCTCGTATGCCTATGATAGCACCGGCCAAGCGTTGAGCATCGATTTCACAGCCAAGCCAGGAAACCGTGGGTGGACAGGCCTCGTTGAGGCGCCCCCAGCCGTCGATGATGGTACGTCCCATCATGCCCCGTCACCGGAGTTCAAAAGCCACGAGATTATGCTCTCTGCCACTGTCTCTGGTAGCACTTTGCCCTGCTCTCCTCCACCGCTGGCCCTCATCCATGTCATGGTTTTGTCATCGCAACCCTTGCTGATCTTCTTTTGTCTACAGACCTCATCTCGACCCCGCGGCGATGTTGGCGGCAGCTTTGCCAGCAGACGCGGCCATTCCAGTCAACTCTCCATTTCTGATCCTAGCCACCATGTCACCGAAGCTATCGGCACTCTCTACGGCGATGAGGACGACTCTGGATCCGAAGGTGGCCGACCACTGAGCGTTGGCCGACCGCTCAGTTTTATCGGAGGATCGTCATACCAGGAGCAACTCCCACGACCGCCCCAACAAGAAGAATACCTATCGGTCGAACCCCGAAGAGGGCTCGCGCGCTCCGAATCCGACCCCTCCGTCGACTCAACGTTCATGAATGGCGACCATGCCAAAAGACCTCAGCCACTCTCCACAGGCCCACGGAGCAACTCATTCGAACAGTCGCCCAAATCGCCGCTCTCGCCGACTTTGTCGCTGCGTGACGTTCAGGCCGATTCGCAATTCCCTCTAACAAACATCGATAACCCAAATGACATTGCCCAGGAACTAAGCAATCTGCAGGCGCTAAGGCGCTTGTCTATGGATGTTGGGAACAACAAGGATCCTGATCTGCCGCCAATGTCCCTTATGGCCATGCCAGCCATAGCCCCGAGCGGTGATGATGACGAGAATGATCCTTCCAGACTACTTTGGGTCCCTGCGAGAGTACATCCCGAGCTCGCGCCAACCGAGTTCAAGTCTTTCCTCGAGAACCGTGTCCATTCGATTCGACGAAGATCCGGAGATTCATTTCTCTCTGCAGATACCGACCTGAGCGAAGGCGAACCGGGATCGGGGGGGTTGAGGCGGAAAAAGTCCATGCTATCTCGCCAGATCGACAACTCGGGCGGGCGAGGGGCGGTTGGCTATGTTGACGGCGCTGAGCGGCTAGACAGGAAACGATCTCGCGGCCATAGCCATGAACTCAGCCTCGAGGAGCTTGTCAAGGACCCTACAAAGGCCGTGCAGAAGCTTGCACAGGACTCTAAGGTTCCGCCGACTGGCCCTGAGAGTAGCGCTGATGACATGCCAATCCTGCCGGCGGTCCCAGGAATGGGCCTGCGTCGATCCACTCGAACCACCTACCGTAAGGGAGGAAGTTTGCGCTCAGGTGACAGGTTGCCCTTTGCAAAGCGAGCTGGGCATCGAACTCATCCCAGCGAATCGGCTGACTCGACTTCCTCGTCCCCTTTGGAAGCCCCCAAAGGTTATGGGCTTGCCCGAGTGCAATCGGAACCTGTGGCGGACAATTACTCAAGACAAAAGCGTTCAGTCAAGCGACAGCACAAGTTTTCTCAAGAATCACTTGAAGACTTCGATCCCTACGACGGGGCCAACCAGGAGACCGCAGACGACAGTGTGCTGTCAGCGAAAGACATCTTCCAGGATCAGTTGCCCATCCGGTCATCGTCGAGTGGTGCGCACGCATCAGCTCTGCCCACCATCGAAACCTCAACTCACCAAGAATCATCCGAAAGGCCTTTCACCAAGAGATCATCATCACAGAACCAGAAAGCCAAATCCATTTCTCAAGCGGCTCCTGAACCAGAATCGCTGTCAGAAGAGCCTCACCGCTCGAGCCGTCGGGCTGCGAGCCGTCAGACCGTTCCTCAACCATCACAACAACAGTACACTTCTCGCTCCTCGTACCCGCAGGGACAATCCCTAAGCGACAATTTGGCCGCAAATCCTTCGCCCCTGCCTGGCGGCGGTGCGACTCGAACAGACAGCCTAACATTCATCCCGACATTAAACCAGGAGGAACGAAAACCAGAGAAAAAGTCCAAAAAGGACCGTGACGATGACTCGAGCTCTACTAAATCTTCTGGAAGCGCCTGGAAATGGTTTAAGAGTGGAACGGATGATAAGGAGAAGAAGAGGGAGAAGGAGGAGAGCAAAAGGGCCAAGACCAAGTCACTGGGTGATAAGGGTCAGGACAACGTGCGACTTGATGTGATACAGACGTCTATCGACAAGAACGCCTCGAAGGGACGCGAGAGCCTGGTCCTCGATCGCGACAACGTGGACAGCAAGCTCCAGGAAGAACGAAAGAAAGAGAGCCATCGCAAGAGCGATTCCAAAAGGGACAAAGACGGAAGCATCTTCTCTTCCATCTTTGGCGGAGGCAAGAAGAAGGAAGAGAAAGAGAAGAATGCGAAAAAGACCCAACACCTCAAGGTCCCCGAGGAACCGGTGTACAAACCGTTGGTCCCGGATGTGGACTATCATTGGACTCGATTCCCCCTTCTCGAGGAGAGAGCTATCTACCGCATGGCTCATATAAAACTGGCCAACCCCCGCCGGTCGCTCCTCAGCCAAGTCTTGCTCAGCAACTTCATGTACAGCTATCTGGCCATTGTACAAGCTATGCATCCTCAAATGAACGTCCCCATTTCCCCTCAGCAAAAGCGACAGGAAGAAGAGGCACGGCGCAAACAACAGGAGGAGGACTACCTCGCCCAACAGAGGATGCAAGAAGAACAGGATGCCCAGGATCAGGACGCTCTGGACCAATACAACTTCGAATATCATCGGGTAAGCACCATTCCGAACAACATCCAACTCAAGCTAACCCCCTGTTCTAGGCAGCAGTGCAATATGCCGAATCTGGCAACGGTGAAGTCGACTACGTTGACGATGCCCAGATCTATGAGGATGAACACGGCAACGACCGCCATGATAACTACAACTACGATGGCTCTGATGGATACGGTCAGGGAGTGAAGGAATACTATCAGTACCATGACACCGGGGACGACCGTCGACATGATGGGAGGGACGACATGTGGTGACGGCCGAAGATGTTGAATACGTCTCGCCAGCAGAAGCCCCTCCTTATACAAGTATTTTTTTGTCTATTGTTATTACCACTGTCACTATCTACCGAGGCAAGTGCCTGGTGGCAGCGTATAGCGTTTTTCAGTCAGCCCTAGCATATGTCGGAGTTCTGGGAGACGAGCGCACGAGGGCGTCACAGGTCTGCAACGGTGCATTCTCAATCCGTGTTTGGGATGGGAGTTGGCGATGAGGCTGTCGCGGATTGCAAAATCATGTACGAGCCATCTCGTGTTTCTCTCTCTGCTTTTCTTTGTTTCTCTTTTTTGGGTTTGTAGGTAGTGCTTTGTGGTGGAGTTATTCAATCGTTGGAGCAAATGGGACAAGCGTATATACTTGGCGAGGAAATGGCTGAGCATAGCGAAGGAAGGGGCTCATCGACCGTTTGTGAGAGTTTGCTCGGGATGGAGTTTTGAATCCTCACGGCGAGATGGAAGCGTGTTGATTGGTTCATGGAACCTTTGGGGGCTCATAGCAATCAGGAGCATGCGTGATAGCGGATGAGGGACGAAGGACGAAGCTGTAGGATATGAATTAATAGAGATAAAATGGCTGGACTGATGTGTTTCAAAGCTAGGTCGGTCTTTGAGCAGGCAGATTCGGATAGAACTAATGAGAAGCCATCGTGTGTTGCAGACGCCAACTGACTGAGCCGAGAGCGAGAACAAGTGGACCGAACGGGTTGATGTTGGGCTGAAGTTCATGAGGCTTGATGGGGCCTTGGAGGCCAACGTATCTTCTCAGAAGGAGTATGATTCTCTGGCCTCCGTTGTCAATGTGAGTGTAGCTCGAGAGAATAGATCGGAAGGACAAGACACCCCCGCAAGTATCAGCGAGCAACAAGTAGCCCACCAGCTCGAGCATCGTCAAGCCCCAATGCTTGTGCGTCAACTAGGACAGTACGATGAGGTGACTGAAGGAGAGAGGCAGGGTTATAGGTTCAGTGATAAAGTCGATTTGATACCAAACTTTTAACCTACCTTAACCTAACGCCAGTGTTGAATACAAACATTGTACATCCATGGCCGTATCCACACCTAATTCTCCTTGGCCTGGTCCTCTTGAAGACTGAGGTGGAAGGCTCGGATAATCGAGTCGGCATTGTCGATGGTGAGGGGACGGAGTCGGCCATGGCCTTGAGCACCTGGCCGCCCGGGACGGGGAAGAAGAAGAAGAAGCAACTCACTTGATCGTCGATCATGTGAAGGCCTAGTTGCTCGACTCGGCTCTTGATCGCGTTCAATCCGGCGAGACGGTGGGCAAAGTGGACGTAGCGGCTCAAGCCAAAGTCGGCGGGGTTGATGATCTCGTAAGTGCTGTTCTCGTCAGTTCTCTGTGAGGGTCTGGCGAAACCGGGCTTCGCGTCATGGAGCTGGCTCTAGGAAACTCATGAAGGTGCATTCAGCTGGGAAAGAGGTAAGCGGGATAGAATAGCTTCCTTTGAAGGACTTCACTTACGATTGCCTTGCTATGGATACCGGCCGGAAACAGTAATGTAAGTACAGATACAGTTATGAAAGAAGATTGACATGAAGGCGGCGCGTACCTGGTGGGTAAACCACAGAACCCAGTAATTGGGTTGTTAAAAGGCACCTTGACTAGCAAAATAGTGCGTACGTTGAACCCTGCGCCAGATACTATAGAGGGGGCTCACTGTGGACAGCCTCGACAACCATGTTCTCGATTTCCTTGAGACGGGGAAGGTCGTACTTGCTCTTGACGTATTCTGGAGCCGCCGCGATCATTCTCGCCAAAAATGTGCCGAGACTGGAAATCCCGGTCCTTTCGCCTGCCATCCGGGTTAGAGGAGGTCTAGATTTGCTGGTTTAGAGGATATTTGTGCTTACCGATGCCAAGCACGCTGGCATCAACATCTGAGCTGAGGGGTGTTGGCGGAACTAGCCCCCAAATGAGTCTTGGGCATTTTATCACCGAGGACAACTTACGGGTAACGCCAGCCTCGAGAGCAGAGTACGCGTTGGCGACAGCGCTTCAGTAGGGTTAGCACACATGTGGGGTTTGACTTGTGGTGAGAGCGAGAGGAATGGGATTACCAGCTTGTGTCATCGTGGCGGCTTGACGTTAATATACCTTTACTCACAGAACAGTCCCCAAATTTCACTTACAAGTGGCACTCAATATCGCACTTGACGCAGGGTTCGTACGAGATCAGAGACCTGTCTCAGCGATGCGCAACCTTGTGATTTCAGTTCCTGTGCCGCCACATTATTCTGAGGTGGAATACTCACCAACAGTATCGGCAATATCGACACGATTCACACCGGCCTGATCGCAAGCTCAGAAGGTCGACGAGGTCACCTGCATCAACGTTAGTATGATGGTGATTGGTAGCGCCGTAATAATAAGGGGTTACTCGCCCCTAAAGTCAATGTTAGTGTGATCTCGCAGCGCCACAAGGATGAACGCACCAGAATAAATCTTCGCTAGAAAATCGCACGTCAACATTTCGGCTGAGAACAAAGCTGGCATGATGTCCTAGGGCGACCAAGGTTGAAGCTGATCTACCTCTTGAAATAGGTGAAAGGTTTAGAAGGAGAATTTAAGCGTGTTGAATATGAAAGCAAGCGTTGGCTAACAAGATGGTGGGAGGGGGGAGGAACTATTAATTGCAGATTGCGGGGAATAGATCGGATGATGCTACCTCGTGGTGGAAAGAAAACACCGGAATGATGATTAGGGAACATTCTCTAAAATACTCCTAATAAGATAGCCTAAATTGATATAAAAATAGATAAATATATAGAATCTATTATAGTATTATCTTCTACTTTTTAGATCTTATTATTCAAGGATAAGAGGGTACTAGTCTTATTATTAAAGGAGACCTCTTCCTATGTATTTTTTCCACGACGGGGCTACGTACTGGCCCTAGACTGGCCAAAAAATGCCGGACTCAAATGGCTGCTGCTATTGATAGGAGGGATACGGTCTGTTGCACCACCCTACCCACCACCAGCGGCAGCTGTACGGCAGTCGATGGGCTGAAGCGAGCAGCGAGCCAACAGTCCAGGGTTCTTCGGTCAGCGGTGGGAATATTGTAATGACGTGGAATCGAGACGTCAGAATTCTCTTCTTGAACACTCATTGGGTGAGAAGACGCTGTTGAAGTTGCCCTTCGGTGATCACAAGAACATCCCGTATCAAGTTTACACATTAAAATCCCAGGTAGATAACGAACCCACCACAGCGATATACACATCAGGACCTCATGACCTTTAACCACCTGAATTAGCTTTAAACGCTCTTTAGTAGCATTGTTACATGACCTACGTAGTATTGTAGTTCTTTATCCAAGCAAAATATACTTCATTTCATTTGAACACCTGCAGTAGCTCTGCGTCAGATAATACCCCCATGTTCGATTGGTTGCTGCAGGGTAGCCCAACGTACATGTTCCCGTCGATGGCATGTCTGACAATTACACAAGACAACGAGAGTGAACAGATGTAGACTAAAGAGTCTAAATTTCTTGTATTGGAGCTTCAATATTCCCAGCAGATGTTAATATTCTCTTCTAATGGAATCAAAGGGTCTTTAACACCATGTCGTGGATCTGGTGTGTTTCATTTGGCCCACAACACTCTGTTTTACCTCCTTAGCTCCTTGGTCAGACTGGCGACCGCTGGAGTACTGTAGTAGTCGTGTCGGTGACGACTGGCGAATGCCCGGCGTCGTATTGTGTTTATTTTCTGTTTTCTGTTTCTGTTCTCTGTTTCAGGTGGTTCAACTTTACCTTTTTGTTTGACTGCCCGCTGCTACGCTCCTTCACCAGGTGGATTGGCATTGGTTACGCCGTCTCGTGTTGAAGAGGGTGGGAACTGGGCTCGGGTTCTCATCTGCAGCTGTGGCAGGGATTTTACGAGGCTTGCTCGAGTTGTCGTCATCAGCTTCCCTTTGTGTTGTCCACCAGGTTCTTTGAGTTGTCTAGATCTTCTGGGATGTAGATCACTACCCACAACCACCATCTCGTCGCTGTTCTTGGTAAGCAAAGGAATGTTCCATTACGGTAGTTCTGGAGCTTGACATATCTAAGTCAACATGAGTGGGCGCCGACACTTTATCTAGCCAAGTATGACGGCCCCGTGTAATCCCTGATTTTCTGCCTTGTCTTTGGCACACCCGTTCTCCCCCATCCGGTACATCCTACTCTCGGCCTCCCGCTCCGTAGTTCGGCTCTAGGGTGACGTTCGTCCATATCCCCCATCATGATCTTCTTGTGCAGCAAGACACTTAGGACTTGCCAATTTTATTGAACTCTAGACCGTCTCTGGTGTCGGTACTGAAGGCTTGTCTTTGCGTTTCTTGAAGCCGTCTAGGAGGCGGCTGAAGGATTTTCGTCTGTCCGCTCGTGGTGTACGCTCAGGTACGATCGTGCCAACAAGGTCCAGGATATCAATAAAGATGTGGAATTCTGCATCCTCTTCGTAAGAGAGGTGTTCGTCCCGCAGAGAGTAATATTCCATCTCCAAGTCCCTCACTGAAGCTTCGCTGCTTGCTGTTGAGGAGCACCTCCTGCTCTTGATGGGGCTGCTGCTCGTGCTGCTTGCCATGGCCGAATCGAGGGAGTGAATGGATGACCAAAAAGAAAAAGAAAAAGAAAAAAAAGCAAGATTTCTACAATCCTGTAAAAGAAGGCCAGCTTCGTATGTTTGGTCAAAATGAATGATGGCGTCGCTGGCGGAGGAAGATGGGGAAGAGAAGATGATCGGGCAAGGTGCAAGGTGTATATACTTTTTAAGGCTCCAAGAGGAGGGGTAGCAACACGAGGTCTACGGCAGAATCGTCCGTGATAAATGATGAAAGCTGACATGTCGTGCTACTCGGCGGGTGAAGTAGCAAATCTGGTTCCTTGATCGTCAGCATTGCCTTCCGATGTACTACCAATCATTGCTTTGCCCGCATCAGCGTGCGTGGCGGCATTCTCGGACCACCTATACAGTATTACGTGCGCATTCCTCGCCCGTTGTAGTTGGGCGAGAATCGCTGCACGTCAACCTATCGTATCTTGCACTATCGTGCGCTGCTCGGGCTTGCCCGGGCAAAGGTGAGAACTGATAAACGGGACAAACCACGGAAGTGATCCGAAACCAGGTAATATTTCTAACAAGTGACATCTTATACAGCTTGGGAAAACCCCGTTTATTTCTTCGGCTCCTCCTTCTTCTCCTCTGGCTTGGGAGTCGGCAGCTTGAAAGACTCCGGTGTGCGATCCTGGCCAGCTCCAACCGGCTCCCACGCACTGGAACCACCCTCGAAGTTGCGGAAGGCTTGGGTAAGCTCGAGAGGCTCGGTGACAATACGCTTCTTCTCCTCGTCGTACCTAATCTCGGTGTAACCGGTCAGGGGGAAGTCCTTGCGCAGAGGGTGGCCCTCGAAGCCGTAGTCGGTCATGATTCGTCGGAGATCGGGGTGGCCGGCGAAGAAGACACCGTACAGATCGTACACCTCTCGCTCGTACCAGTTGGCACCGTCGAAGAGGCCGGTGATACTGGGTACGGGGGAGGCCTCGTCGGCATACGTCTTGACGCGGATGCGGGAGTTGTGGCGGACCGAGAGAAGGTTGTAGACGATTTCGAAACGGTTCTCGCGCGTGGGGTAGTCGGCGGCAGTGACGGTGCTGACCTGGGTGAACTCGGCAGCGGTGTTGTCTGGAAAGTTTTAGCAAAGTGTCTGGGCGCTCAATTGATGGGTTACCGACACTTCAGGAAGCTGAAGACGGGGTAGACACCCGAGGGCGAGATGTAGATTGTGAGCTCATCCTTCCAGACAGAGAACTGCTGAATGTACTTGGGCAGGCAGCCCATGAGCCAGGCGCCGTAGCGGTGCATGTTGTCGGCCTTGCTCTGGTACTTGTCGGCCGGGTTGACAAGGGGGGCCTTGAGCGTGCCGATGTGGTCTCGGGGAGCCATTCGCAGGTTGGGCGACTCCTTCGGCATTGCGACATATTGACGAGCCGAGCTGGACAAGCAGCGGACTGCTTGGCCGTTGAAGGCCTGGGCGGACGGCTTCGCGGGCCGTAGAGCTGAGGCCAGGGCCCTGCTTCGGGTGATTGTGGTCGCCATGGCCGGTTATGTGACGGTTCGAGGCCAATTGACGATGGGAGAGGTCGTCGAGGCGAAATGCCTTTTGGTGTTGGTAATGATGCTGCAAGTATTGGCTCGAAGATGCTAGCGGGAGAGCCGTGACAGGGAATTTCCGGCGTTCTGCCGTCAATAGACTGGTACTTAATTTCTGCCCAAGTTCTTGCTTGCAAAGAAGTACCTCCCTACTTCTCCTCCCCTGCCCTTCGGTTGCGACCCAAGGAGATCCCCTCACGTGATTATAAATCGGATCTAGTCCTAAAAAGGCATAGGGGATTTTTGGATCTTTCACCTCCCGCAGCCTTGATGCATACCGAACACTGTTCCTCTCATCGTCCTCCATTTCCAGCATCGCATTTTGCATCTCTTCGCATCGCCTTTCAGCTCTAATTCCATACTGTCACCATGGCGCCCCAAGATTCTTTCATAGAAGAGGAGGAGGATACCTGGTATGCTACACCGCTTCCCCTGGGACGGAGCGCTCCCGCTCGCCCTTCGTTCTCGGGCGACGTTGGGTACCCGAGCTGACATCCTTGACAGCCCTCTTTGTATCGAGGAGTTTGATCTTTCGGATCGAAATTTCCGACCATGTCCTTGTGGCTACCAGGTGCGATCACACCCTTTCTCTGTCGGCTGTCGCCTCCTCCGGGTCACGTTCATCTAACCTATCTCCTGCAGGTCTGCCAGTTTTGTTTTAATAACATCAAGAATAATATGAACGGCTTGTGCCCCGCTTGCCGACGACCTTACGACGAGAAGACAATACAATGGAAGGTCGTCACACAAGAGGAGTAAGTTCTGTGTTTCATCTCGATAGCACGCCATACTAACGCATCATTCCAGAGTGGCCGAATTCCGCGCCAACATCCAAAAGAACCAGAAGAAGCGTGCCCAAGAACAACGACAGAAAGAGGTGCAAAAACGTGAAGCCGAAAAGGAGAACCGCAAGAATCTCATCGGAGTGCGCGTCGTCCAAAAGAACCTCGTCTATATCACCGGCCTGGCACCGACCGTGCGCGAAGACGAGCTACTCAAGACCTTGCGAAAACCCGAATTCTTCGGCCAGTACGGCAACATCCAGAAGATTTCGATTAGTAACCGAAAGAGCTCGGATGGCCAGCACCAGTCACTCGGGATCTACGTGACCTTCGAGCGCCCGGAAGAAGCGACGCGCTGCATCCAAGCTGTTCATGGATCCCAGAATGGCGACCGCATTCTCAAGGCTCAGCACGGCACGACGAAATACTGTTCGGCTTGGCTGAAGAATGAGAAGTGTGGGAACCCTGGGTGCATGTTCTTGCACGAACAAGGTGACGAGGAAGACAGCTATTCGCGACAGGACTTGTCGTCCATGAACAGCATTCACACCCAGAGGCCCTTGCCTGGTGGTGGATCTTCTCGGTCTGCTTCTCGACAGCAAGCCCCCCAACCTACGCCACCGCCCGTTGTATCTCAACTTATGACACGGTCTGCCAGCAAAGAAGGGTCCGAGAATGGAGTCGATGGATCAGCACTACCGTCTTCTGCCAACTGGGCGCGGAACCCACAGCGAAGTCGCAGGGGCAGCCACGCTACTAGCGGTGCAGCGTCTAGCCCAGCTATTTCGACATCTTTGCCCGTGACTGCAGAGGCCGTCCCAGAGGAAGCAGTTGAGGAGGACACGCAGGAACCTGTCGCCGGCCCGTCAGGATCCCAGAAGCCCACGGAGCCTGAGGCTGTCCCCGAGCCCAGCAAGGGAATACCCGAGAGTTCGCTAAAGGCTCTGCTAAAGGCATTGGAGGCCTGTGGTCTGCCTCGCCTAGCTGATTCCGAGGCTGATGATCTAGGTCCCCCCATGTTCGACGTTCGTGGTGGCGAGAAGCGCAAGGCTATGCGAGAGGAGGAAGATTCGCGCCTCACCGGAGAACAAGAAGAGCACACCGAGGCTCAGGAGCCTTCTGAGGGAGAACCAGAGACCGGTGGCAGCCTCGCCCTAGGAGGCGAGCCGGAGGATCGAGACACTACTGGCGACAACCGAGGTTTTGACCGCCGACCCAGCACCCAGCCTCCGATTCAGCGAAGCACTACCGATGGTATTTTTGGACCTGCCCTAACTGGATCCAATTTTAACCAGACTTCAGGCAACCCAGTCTCGCGGTCCATGACGCCGCAGCAACTGTTCCTTCGGTCTCAGAGTGGATTTGGCGATGTTCCTCCTGGCATTTCGAACCAAGGAAACACCTTCCAGGGCCAGGGCCACAACCGCCAGTCTTCAAGGTTCAGCTTCGCCAGCGACAACCCCGGCTCGGCCACCAATGTGAAGCTTGCCGCAAACCCTCGCATCATGGCTCAGCAATCTTCCATGATGCCCAACACTTTCCAATCTCAGGGGAACAACCAGTTTTACGGCACCTCCATGCCTGGACCTCCTCCTGGTCTCAAGTCTACCGGCACCCCCCCAAGCATGTTTGGCCAGTTCGGCGGTGCAGGCTTTGGGGGTGCACCCAAGGACAACTCGAACGAGCTTCTCCAAAGTTTGATCGGTCGCAGCCGGGCAGGCAATAGCCAGGCTCATGATACGGGAAAGCGTGAGTACATGATCTCTTCTTTTTCCAACCAGTACCCACCATCCTCTGCCTCCACCCCAGCTCCTGCTTCCGGCCTTCTGGCGTCGCTCTATGGTAACCAGCCCGGAGCATTCCAAGACATGGGTTCTAAGCAGAAGAAGAAGGGGAAGAAGCACAGACATGCTAACACTTCCTCCTCTGGGGGGAGTGGCTTAGTAGATCTTGCAGACCCGAGTATCCTGCAGGCGCGAATGCAGCACCAGTCCCAGGGCAACGCCGGAGTTGGACAGGGACTGTTCGGTGGTGGTCAGAGCCAAGGTGGGTACAACCACAACATGATGTATAATGCCGGTTACACGAGGTGGTAGTTTTGTTTTCTTTTTGGAGTCAACCATAAAGCAGGAGGACTGAGATGTATTGCAACGTCATGTTTTATCCCTTTTTTTTTCTCTCTTTCCATGTACCGAGGGAGGCGTTTTTCGGCATTTCAGGGACGGGGCCAAAGGCCGCCTTTCATCTTTCTCGGGGGGGCACGAGTCACAAGCGCATTTTGATTCAGCAGGCATTTGCGAGATCAACGCTGCTCAGGGAGGCCAGCTTTGCATCAGGCGTCAGCTTTGTTCTTTGGGGAAAAAAAGAGAGCACCTCGAGAACATCTCAGGGCCTCTACATTCCGACTTTTTACAGGTCTACCATCGACCACGCATGAGGGTTCACGTCAGGCAAGCCATCATCGTCTTCCACAAACCCCCTATGTATGTTAACAATGTCGAATTCATCCGCCTAGGTTTGGCGGTTATTTTGGTCAGAAATAGCATATACCCTCTATTCTCTCCAAACTGCCCTCTATCTCCGTTGTCCCCCCGTGGAAGACGATGGTGGACGCCGTAGCATGACCTTCGAAGCTCCCTAATATCCTGTACATAAATGGCGATGTGGTCTCGTAGTCTGCGTGTTTTGTGTTTTGTTTTCTGCCTTGAGTGATTGGGCGTCCCGCTAACAGTCGTCCAGATGATGAGCTCCCCTCGCTCGACGAGGCTACGAATTCGGTTGACGCATTGGTATCCGATGAGCCCATCACCACCGGAGTCGACCTGGAAGGTCGTCGGTCAGTACCGCCAGGCCTAGCTCTTCCACCTGGTCTTCCTACGGCCATCTCGAGGCCACCGTCAACTCAAGGCTCCTCGAGGCTCGGTCACATCATCCCTGCACTGCCCAAAGTACCGCCTCCTGGGCTTTCGCAGGGTGCTCTGACTCCCGAACAGTCACCCAAGAGGCTAGGAACGCCCATTTCAGATGCCAAGAAGAACATCAAGTCTCTTGCAGCTGAGAGCGGTCTCTCACGAGAGATCACCGCACAGTCGCAGGCAAGACAGCCTAAGGGAGGGGCCTTACAGGACGAGGACTTCCCGGCTTTGGATGCACTGAAGAAGAGCGCCTCTCGACCTGCCACGCCTACACCGAAGGCTACACCAAAAGCCAAGAGGCAAGCGGAGAAGATCGTCGATAAGTTGATGGCCAGGGCGGGCCCCAGCCAGGAGATCAAGACACCGGAAGCGAAGCCAGCGCAGCCCGTCAAGGCAGCGGAGAAGCAGCCAATCGCTGTCAATACCCAGATCGCCAAGGCCGTTACTCTCAAGGCCGGCGAGATATCGGCCGCAACGGACAAGTCCACGGTAGAGCCTTCAGTGGCTTTCCCGCCTCTGCCTTCCCTGTCCAATGCTGCTGTTTCATCGCCCATTACTCGGACGGCTCCGAAGACACTGCGTGTTCTCCCCACGCCCAAGGCCGAGGCGCCTCCGCCGGCATCGCCCGCCTTGACCATGGCCTCTGTCGCACTTTCAGCGACATCGAGAGCAATGTCTGCTTCATACAGACCTGATACACCCGCAAGCGAGATGGTTAGTGACAACGCCTCGGTGATATCCACCTCCGTGACCCACTCTCGCGCGAGCTCCCCGCCCCCAAGCAAGATCGGATCTGCGGCGGTAAGGACGACGACGAAGAGTCAGCAACGGAAGCAACGCAAAGACGTCCTCAAGCAAGAAACCAAGTTGATTGCCGAAGTGTCTAAGCCGGAGCCAGAAGAACATGCTCCGGTTCTCGGACGGAAGAAAAAGCAGAAGAAGGAGAAGCCTGCCAAGACCCCTCAGACTCGGCCGGTAACACCCGTCCAGGAGTCTCCAAAGACCCAACCTACAGTTCCAGAACCCCCTGTGCCAGAGAAGCTTAAGGAAAAGGAGCCGGAAGAGAAGCCTGTCAAGAGCAAGGCGGCTCAGAAGAAGGCGGCAAAGGCCAAGGCCAAGGCAAAGGAGGTCGAACCAGAACCAGCACCGGCGCCGCCATCACCACCTAAGGAACCTGCTGCACCTGAAACGTCTGAACCTGCTGAGAAGCCACAGCCTGGGCCGTCTTCGGTGTTCACCGAGATCAGGAATGCCCTCTGGACGTCCAGCTTCGACAAGCTCCACATGCTCAAGCCTATGACCGGCGGTTCGTCTCGCACCGACTACAGCTCTGCCAACAACGCCAACAAGGCAGGACACTGCAAGGACTGCTCTTGCAAGTGTGGTGAGATCCAGGATGAGGACCTTGCCGCCTTGCGTTCTGGAAAGCCTGTCCGCAAGCAGTTTCACGTTGACGGTAGCCGGATGCTCATCACCCCCAACGGGGACTGTATTCGTGGCCTGACCCCTGAGGAGGAGGATGCCTTCCTCGAGCTCCAAGCCGCAATTGCAACCACGGCCGAGAATCCTGGGGCATTTGTTGCCCCCCGACACCAACCCGGCAGCGGTGCCTTTTCGCTGATCAAGGGCAGAGCCGTTCCGAACGGCCGCCCCAATATCTTCCCGGCCTCCGCCCAGCCCCAGTCGCAGGATCCTATCGGGAAGCTCCAGCGCGAGGATGCACTCAGCTACATCAACCAGTACGTCCTCCCGCGCCTCAACCTGGGTGCCACCAATATGGGTTTCCCCAAGGGGGCATCTCCCACCAAGGATGCGGCGGCTGCCAGCCTCAATTCCCTTGCTCCCTACTTCTATGGACCTGACGCAGCTGCTGGCGTGGGCATCTACAGCCCTCCGGATGGTGCGCGAGCGATGCAGGACTTTAGCTCGGCGGGCATGTCGAGTGAAGAGAGAGGCAAGAACTTTGGCATGGGTGTCGGCGGTATGCCTCTCATGAGCGTTGAGGATGCTGAGGGGGCGCTTGCGGCTGCTCGGCGCGAGACGGAGAAGTTGGAGAAGGGACTGAACCAGGTGATTCGACGCAACAGACGCCTGCTTCTCGGAGGCGGCAACTAGGGACGCGCCATGGGGACCATCTTCCTTGGATTGTGGCAGAGTTCTCGAGTTGATGGTTGGCATGAGGCGACGTTGATCCTTGGTACCTGGAGGTGCCTATAGGGAGAGATAGCCTTGGCCACTCGGTATGGTTTGTATCACACATTAATGTTGTATGAACACCCGTGTACCAACATAAGGATAGCAGAGTTAGAGTTGTCACTAGGAACAACAGTGTAAGAGGAATGAACAGGGCACAATGGTGCCTCTGTTGACGATTACCATTCACAAAGACTGTACTCACTCCCTAAACACCTAACTATATGTAACTGTAACTAAGTTGTCAACTGGATGCCGGAAACCAGGTAACTCCGATATTTCCCTTACAACTGCAGCAACGTGAGGTAAGTATATATTGGGAATTAGTGCTCCTTCTCCCTGCCGCGCCCGGCCCGACGCGAGCCATCTGCCCCTAAAGCCGTTCTTGCCTGGGCTGTGACCTGTCTTCTACTTTCAGCGGACAAAGACTCTCGTAGCCGCTCCATGAGCCTCTCAAGAATCCACTCAGTCTCCTCCTGGCTCCCCATCAAGGGGCTTCGATTCCCAACCCAAGACCAAGCCATTTCCCCCTCATTCACGTCAGGGGGCTGCTCGTTGACAACCCCTCCATCGCCATCATGCTCTGTACCCTGACGGTGCCCGTGGCGATTGTGATGGCGGCGATGCTGCCTGCTCTTGGGCTGCGCCTTGCGGTGCGTGTCTGCCTTGCTCTCGTCTTCACCGATGAGCTTGAGGTACCAGGCCCACTGGTCGAAGTTGTAGCGGTGCGGTTTGCTCTCGCGGAGATGGGTCGTGAGGACTTGGATCTCGGATATGAGGAGGAAGTGAAAGTTTGTGCCTGTGGGCAATTCGTCGTGTGCGTCGCGGAGACGGGACAGGGAGCGGCGGACTTGGGAGGTGAAAGTTGAGCCGGCCCGGTCGTGGCCAGGTCGACGGATGGATGAGTTGTCTCGATCAGTGGCCGGGTGGCGAGAGCGACCACGCGTGTCTTCTTCAGCGGTAACCTCTTCCATTTTGACTATGCTGTTGGCGAAAGGGTGGCTGGAATCCCCCTGAGATGAGGGCTTGCTGGGTCTCGGTGGATTGGCATGATCTGGAAAGGCCTTGCCCAGTGTGCACTTGTGAGCAATGTACTTGAGATTGCCGGCAAACGTCCCTTCGCCTGGGAGGATAGTGACGTTTCCGAGGCGAAGCGTGCCGTTGCGGATGAGCTTTACAACGGTGTCGCCTGCGTTGGAGATCAGGACCGTCATGGTAGGCAGGGCGAGAAGGGACCAGAAGACAAAGAATGATTTGCCCGCGTTGGATACAGGAGTGACATCGCCGTATCCAATGGTTGTGAGAGCGACGAAGCAGAAGTAGAAGCCGTCGAAATAGGCCCAGTCCTGGTACCGCTTCTCGGACTTGACGAAGATGACTGCGCCAACTAGCCAGAGGATGAGCCATGTGCCAGTTGAGATTGCCATGGCCATCCAACGACGGCGGGACGATGATTGGGCCTGGATCTGGCGCATGAGAGCAAACTCGGCCTTGCGGCGCTCGAATTCCGTCGCTGGCAGATTATCTGACCGGGCGCCCTGAGAGATGTCCGAGTCTAGCCTATGGGGCTCGCGGATGGGTTCAAGGATCTCGTCGTCGCCCTTTTGGGTCATGGTACGGACCATTCTTCGGCGCTTCTTCTCTTCCAGGCGAGCGTCCACATGTCGCTTTCCTCGCTCGAGAACGAGGCTGCGGATGGAGCCAATGACCAAACCGAGGCTGATGACACCGACGAGTGCGAACGGCATCATGATGGCTCGTCCGAGGGTAGTCGATGGCGCGAAATCGCCGAAGCCAACCGTGAAGAGGGTGACGTCCGCCCAGTAGACCGCGTCGAGATAGTTCCAGCCCTCGATGTTTGAGAAGACGAGGGCGCCGAGGAGGAGGTACACGAGGAACATGATGGTCTGGAGCATGAGGGTGCGCTGGCTGGGCGTCAGGTTAAAGTCTTTGGCGTAGTGGCCGAAAAAGGCGCCGTAGAAAGTGACGACCATGAGAGAGGCGTCGACGAAGTAGAGGATGGCAGCCCACATGCCGTAGTAGAAGGCTTGGGACCAGATGAGCTCGCTGGGGGGGAACTTGATGCCGTCGAGGAGGGGCCCGGCGGCCGTGGCGTTGAGGGAGAGGAGGAGGATGGCGGAGATGTACCAGCCGATGATGGTGATGGGCTGGGCTACGGTAAAGCGGACTCGCTTTGCCATGTTGAGGAGGAGGAAGACGTTTGAGACGAGGGCCACGGAGAGTTGGATGGCGTTGATGATGATGAGCCTGTGTTGGGGTTAACCACATCCGCCTCTTGAGGAGTTGAAGAGAGACTATACCATGGCGGATCTGCGATGAAAGCTGCGTCGTCAAGTTCCCCTCCTGGGGTGAGATGCTGTCTCCATGGACGCACGAGGGCGCAGATACTGAATGCTGAGGCGACAGGACCAAGCGTGCCAGCGATCATGGGGAATGCCGACGAAGCGAACCACCAGCGGCTGAGGAAGAGATGGGTTTGTTATTGATGATGGATTTGGCCGTGATCACGGAGTGAACTCACCTTGGGGCGAGATGAGCATCATCATTCTCAATGCGCCGCATCGACTCTTCAAGAACTTCTGTCTCATGTTCGATGTTGTCTCCCAGGTCGCCGTCGTCCATGGGAACTGACTGACTGGTCAAGGCTATGGAAGACACAAGAGAGATTTGCAAGGGAATCCGTCACTGGAGGAATTCAGTAAATGAAATCCTGAAGATGAATGGTAGACAACAACAAACAAGAAGTCTCTTGTTGATGTGAGGAAACTACAGAGTCGCAGTCGGGGAGGTTGCTCTTGGCTTGGCGATTTGTTGATCAGGGCCCAGATCCCATCAGAGTAGTCGCAATCTTGGCATGGGAAACTACAGACGATGACGTCGAGCGGGAAACTACCTTTTTTACAAGATCATGGGTTCTGCTTCCTTGCGAAAAAAAGGTATGGACTAAACCTGGTTTAGCTGCCCTCCCCTTCGGCTATTCTCTGCCGTTACGAAGTCATCGGTTACGAATCCTTAGATGGCGTTACCAAGATATTCGTAAAGATGAGATTTCAGCGGCAATATCGGCTCTATTGACAGAGAAGGAAAGGACATTTCTGTCGGGAGTTGGCGCAGTTGCAGAAGCGTGGATGGTACTGGAATGGATTTTCAACTGCTAAACACGTGCTCACTTACCACTGTCGATCGCTGATCTACAGGTTCCGCTATTTCCCAGCGCTTGGTGCGGGTCGTCGGTAAAGATGGAGATTGGAAAGAAAACACCTGCCTAATAAGATCGCCTAAATTTATATAAAAAGTTACGAAATATTTAGAATCTCTTATAATATTATCTCCTAATTTTTAGATATTATTTATAAGGATTAGAGGATTCTAGTAATAGTATTAAAGGAGACCTCTTCTGATATATTTTTTCCACTGGATGGGAGGACCCATGCCTGAGGTGTCACCCACCAATGGAAATCCTGCACCCGGAATATTTCGTGCATGGCCCCTTTTGCGCGTATGTCCCTTTGACGCGGTCGAACCTGCAGCACCTTCTCTTTCTCAACCTATTAATTTCATATCTTGGCTACCTGGCCAAGCCGGATAACCCCGTCACATTCTTTTGCGGCAAAAGTTTGCCTTGCTGGAATCTACCACACAGGGCGCTGGGTCAACACGGCGTTTGTGGCTCGCGTTTGTTTCTGCCTCGTCGCCGATCAAGCATGTAAGTCGCCTGGTCGATGCGACAATGCCCTCTGTTCACCTGGCTGACTCTGTCCCGCTCAGTCAATTAAGAGGATCACGCCAGGGGCGCGTGGTTACCTGCTGTTGGTGTGTCGGGCATGTGGTAGCAGCATGCGAGGATGTCCTCGTCCTCGGGTCTTTCGTGCCAATCATGGGCGCCTCGTCGACGCCTTTGCCGGGTTGCAGCGAAGGCCGTTCAGCGCACAGAGCCATGAGCGCGTCAGTGTCAGATGCGGCTCGGCGGGCCATGTGACTATTGAGTGAGCCTCGTCCTGCCTCGTCCTGTTTGAGAGACCGAAGCTGATCGAATGACGATAGTCTTATGAACATTACTGAACATCCCCCAAACTCCCCCCTCTTCATCCATATTCCATCCTTCCCTTCAAGCAATGGAAAACCTGTCTCGCTGCCCAAATTCCTTGAGGAGAGGCCAGTTGCCAGTATCAACTACCGTTGGAACTCGTTCGATCGTGGGTTGACCGAGTTGCCTCCAACCAAAGGCCTGTGGCCGATGCCTATTCACGATACACTTTTCGCCTACTCTTGGTTGGTCGAGAACCTGGCCCCAGATGGCATCCAGCGACGGGACATCTACGTCTACGGATCTCACTTGGGAGCGAGCCTGGCCTCCTCACTTGCTCTGACAGAGACGCAGCCCCATCAGCGATTTGCCGTTCGAGGTCTCTTGTCGTACAATGGCATATACAACTGGACCATGTTCTTCCCTGACCATCCAGTGAACCGTCCCGTCAAGCGAGCCAAGAGCCCTGGGTTTATGCATAGGCCCGAGGAGGGGACCTACCTCCACTACCTCCAGGAGCAACTGCCGTTGTACTTCCATTCCCCGGCTGCCATGTTCGACCCGTTTGTGAGTCCGAGCCTGTTCTTCCACAATCCCGGCCTGCGGATCCCCTCGTCCTACAACATGTCGGAAGACGAAGCTGCAGCGCTCGAGGCCTTGACCAACCCAGATGCCGAGCCGCCTGCTCTGGCCAAGACACCCCGCAAGTCGCGGCTGGTGTTCCCTCCCCGCAAGTCGACGCTCAAAATTCCCGAGACGCTCCTGCTGTACGACTGCCTCCCACCACCTCCGCCGGATAAACGCGGCAGGCAAAGGCGGGCCAAGCCCCGTGGAAACTGCCTGGAGTTTCAGGCTCAGGAGATGGCCGAGATGATGCAACGGAGCATCGAGAAGGTCGAGCTCAAGGAGCGGGGTCTCTGGGACGAAGACATTGATAGCTGGGACGACGAGCCCGCCCGGCGAGTCAAGGTCAGGGAAGCAGGCGAGGAGAGGAAGACGCTGGAGCTGAGCGAGAAGGGGGAGCAGTTCATAGAGGATTGGCTGGCTGAGAGGATACGGTCATGATCTGGATTCTCTTTTTCTCTTTCCAGTGTAAATAATATCAGCTTGAGACCTGACATGTGCAAGGTGGACAAGCCATGGTAATATTTGATGGAAGATGCCGGTGGCTGGTATTTGATGGCATGTACGTTTCTGTAGCGTTTGCGGGCGGGCGGCCTATCGTGGGGGCGTGGCACGGCACTTAAAGCGGCGACGGAAGCTTAGGAAAGCTTAACCGGTGGAGTCCTTGATAGGCGGACATAAGCATTTGTGACAGCTGACCCGGAGGGGCCACCGTGGGGAGCAAAGTCTAGAACGGGACGAGAGATGGGAGACTTCAGCTGGCGGAAGCTGACTCGCGCCTCCTGAGCGATGGAAGCCGATCTACAGGTAGGAGTTAGACAGACGCTGTGCCGCTGGAAAAAGACACTGTATGGCATTGAATCGAAATCAACGCTGGATCAAGCTACCTGGGTAATTAGAGTGTCATTGCGTGCTTGTATGGAGCCGATTGTCACTGATAGCTTGGCTGTGGTTGAGAGATAGCGGGCCAAGTTCAGCGGGTGGGATGGCGTGCGGGTCAGGGTCAACGCAGGCTGTCGTCAGTCACTTCCAGGGCAAAAAAAAGGGCCCCAACTGAGTAATGAAAGGTATCGGGCAAGTGCTAACGGGTCACATGGAGGATCTGGTACTTGTTATTCATCCCTTGATTCACTTGCTGCAGCTCTCGTTTGATCCCCCGTCGCCCTCCTTAATCGTCGTCCCTGATGGGGTTCATGGACAATCACTTGCTGATCCAACAACAAACGATTGAACACGTCGGCTCATCAAGGATGAAGCAAGATTACGGATTCCCACGTCGTCTACATTCCCCTGGCCCATCAATCAGTGATCACCTCTCTTCATCAACCTGAGGTACTTGCAAAGGGGGGCTGCTATAATTAATTATAGGCTGTTGTTGACCAGAGCTGGAGACCTGCAGGGCGGTGGATCCCCTTGGCGTTGATGGTCTCGAACTTGGCACCACCCCTGGAAAGGCTTAATTTTCAGTGGCTCAGAGCTTCCCGCCTCAGATTAGCCATCCGTTCCCTTGCCCACCCATAGAGATTGCTCGTCACTGCCTGTCCCTTACGCAACAGGGACAACCGACTCAGGTACTTGGCTCCTACCAGCAGTTGTTGTTGTGCTCGTTTCATCTCCGGGGTGCACGCCCTTATGTTCCAGATTTCTGCCGCCCGTATCACACGGCAAAAGCCAGGATAGACTCATCTCCACTCAAGTACCCCCCTCCAACCTTCCAACTCTCGTCTTCCATCTTCACATCTTCTTCACCCAGCTCTACTTGATTCCCTCGACCAGAGCTGTATTCTATCCCTCCCAGGATTTCACCTTTCAGCCGTACCTAGTATGTCCTACTCGTGCAATGTATTCCCAGACGAAAGCCCAGCATCAGGCGCTCCTGAGCTTCCCCTCAACCGCTACTGCTTCCAGCTCGTGGGAGCTTCTGGAGCTGACATGCTCCGGTAACCGCCGAGCAAGGGACATCCAGAGCTGACCATTATCCATCTTTAGACACCCTATTATCTCGCGCACGCTTCAATACCATCCATCATGCCCGGAATCCGTGAGTGCTGCCCTCGGCGCATCTTCCCGATGGCTGGCCCCCCCCTCACCACATCCCCAAACTTCCTCCATCAAGACAACTTCTGCTGACGCAAGCCCCCCAAACCAGCCCTCCACGCTCTCGACAACCTCAAGGCCAAGCTCAAGGCCGCCTTCAAGAAGAAGGCCGAAAAGGAGCCCACCGCCGAGGACAAGCCCGCCGAGACCACTGCCGCCGCTACCACCGAGCCGACAAAGACTGAGGCTGCTTCCCCGGCCCCAGCCAGTACGTTTAATCCGAAATGCTTCCAATCCGACTCTCGTCCAAGTCTTGCGCTCTTTGTTCCTCGATTCTAACCTGTGAAACCTATTTTTAGCTGAGCCTGCCCCTGCTACTGAGCCTGCGAAGGACGAGCCTAAGCCTGAGACCGAGACTAAGACGGAGGCTCCCGCGGCTACGACTGACGCCGCCAAGACTGAGGAGGCCGCTCCTGGTGCGTTGAGGCTGAGAGGAAACTGTTACACCTAGACGAGCTTTGCTGACGCTTTTAAAAGCCCCCGCTACTGAACCCGCCAAGGCTGATGCCGCTGCTGCTACCGAGGCCGTTCCCTCCACCGAGCCCGCCAAGACGGAGCCCGCCCCGGCCACTGTGCCGGCCGTGACCGCTCCGGCTGCCGAGACTGCTGCTCCTGTTCCCGCTCCTGCGCCCGTTGCCGCCCCGGCCGCCACCGAGACTGCCCCCGTTGAAGTCCCCAAGGAGGAGGAGAAGAAGGACACCGCTGCTGACCCTCCGGCTCCCGTTCCCGCTCCTGCTCCCGCCCCTGCGGCCGCCTCCTAAGTGTGCATCAAGATTTGCTCTTTTTTAATGCTGTCAGTTCGCAAGTTTCGGGGCAGCAGACATGTTGGATGGAGTGGACCGCATACATGCGTCCCGCTAATAGCGGTTCCCATAAAGAGGAGACGCTCCCTACTGGCTTCACAGGTCCGGCCTGCTCAAGCGTGTTTCCTTTTGTTCTAGCAGCTGGCTGGATACACCGGAGAGATGAAGTGTTCGCGCGTGTTTTTTTCCAAATCTATACCCTGCTTTTTATATCTAATGCACAAATCTCTCCATGCTCTACATGCCTTGGACTCCGTAACATGCGCCCCAAGACCCAAAAAAAAAAAAAAATTAAAAAAAAAGAAGACCCGTGATGCTGGTAATGTGCCAGTCCCCGTCTTTGTCGCTTACGCGTCCCTCGCCCATGGCGCTTTGGTGATGGTGATTTGCCCACTCGTAGATTCCGACCCAGGTGCCGCGCCCTGATTCGGCCTCGCAAGGGACCCAGAGCTCGGCCCCGGCGGCGGCATCCGTGAGTAGGGTATGCCTGGGCCTGGAGGTGCTGGCATTCTCGTCGCTTGAGCCCAGGGCGCCGCTGTTCCAGCCCCTGACGGTGGCGGAGGGGTGATTGTTGCTGGCTGGTTGGCCATGTGGACGCTCTGGGTCGGCGGCGCCGCATCCGGATCAGCATCCCATGAGAAGAGGGAGCCGAATGGGAAGTGTTGGACAACGGGGAACTTTGACAACACCTCCGCATTGAACATCTTGATCATGCCCTTGTTGATCTTGCCCCAGCCGTCACGGATGCCTGATATGTCAAAGAGGATGGGGCTGTGCTCCCAGAACGGACCCTTCTTGACGTCGTTGATGAAGCCAATGGCCGAGAAGTACATGTTGATCTGGCGCTGGTCTTCGACAACCAGGGCCTTTGTGACATCGCTGGGCTTGGGCGCCCCCTTGACAGAACCCTCGGTGGGCATGGGCTCTGTGTCGTTGATGGGCCGGGTGAGTTGCGCCGAGCCGAAGATGTAGGGCATGAAGGAGTGGTCGTCGAGGCCCCAGACGCCGTGAGAGCCGGCGGGCTCAAGGGTATATGTTAGGATGAGCTTCCTCACCACCTTTAGGTATCTGAGTGGCGTTAGCTTATTCTATGGTAGTATCAGGAGCAGGAGGTGGCATACGGTTCGATGACTTTGAGGACGATTTCCCGCTCAATGTCGCCCCCTTGGCTTCCATCCTTGAAGAAGCCCAGCTTCCAAAGGCAGCCGAGAAAGGCAATGAAGCTAAGTTCATGTCCAGTTCCGTAATCTAGTCGCTGCACGCTTCCAAACCCACCGAGGAGGTAGTTGGACACCTCCTCTTTAGCGCGGCCCTCCCCAACCTGCAGGGCCTCATCGAGCAATCCATCCCCCAGCAAGCCGGCCAGGCGCTCTTCGAGGATGGCGTACCACTTGCGGAAGCTCACGTTTCCGAACCGGCGCGGGCCGGGGTCTGGCGGCGCCTCGTCGACGAAGCTCTCGATCTTGGACAGTAGGTTCTGCAGGGCTTCGACGGACGGAGTGGTGGGCGGCTTGGAGGTGAGGGGAAAGGTGCGGGGGAGGGGCGACGAGGGCTGGTTGCGGGGGCAGAGGGCGTGGTTGAGCTGGAGGATGAAGATGCCGATGTCGCGATAGGCGAGGCTAGTGAGGAAGCGGGCGACGTCGGGCCCTTCGTGGATGCGCTTCGAGGGCTTGGTGAAGGACGGGAGGGAGTTGGGGTCCAGGACCTCGAGGGTCGGGGGCTTTGGAGGGGGGACGAAAGCCATCGTTAAGGTAGCGGCGCGCACCCGTATGATCGAAGCCTGATGCCGGACAGAGGCGTTTTGTTTATTTTGCAAGTTGTATCGAGAAACGGGATCGTGCTCGTGTGGGTATCATAGGTGTGACAAATGGCGGATGCGGGCGTTAGGTTGGAGAGCTGAAGCTGTTGAAGCTCCTGATGTGGATTTAGTCAGCTGTTTGGCGTATGGAGCCTGTAACGGAAGGCTTCAAGCTTCCAGCTCTGCTCGGGGTGTGGCACATCCTTCTAATACATTCAAAGCTGTCCATAGGTAGTTGAAAATATTTTGAAATCATCAATGACAATCTCATAGAAACCCGGGTTGAAATTCTTTATGATTTCCTGCAATCTCTTAAGCGGGCTTGGGAGCTCATCAAGTTGATGTCATCCGGTCTGGTGCACTTAAGCTCCCGCCCTCGGCCTGAAGGCCTTCCGTCATACCCCACCAACTATAACGCGCCAGGCGCGGTGTAGATCAACACCTGCACACACAGAGCTTCGGAGCTTCCAGCCTCAGAGCTCACCAGCAACGGTGCTCCAACAACCACCACCGCGACTCGTCGTTTAATAATTCTCTTTCCTAGATCTCGTGCACCTGCTGCCGCCGTTGCGAATACGCTACGGTGGCTCTGGTTGCCGCCTCTGTCAATTGCGGACACCGCGTTTCATCCGCCGCAGACAACCCTACAATAACAACACTCGATCGACATGGCCCGGTTGCGATCCATGGGCAAGGCGGAAGCCCCTACACCCGAACCCGAGCGCAAAAGGCAGAGGAAACCCCGGAACTCTGTCCAAGTTACCGCCCCGATCATTGAGGAGGATTCTGCCCCTCCCGCTAAAAGTACACGCAAACGGTCGTCCCAGACAACCTCCTCGGAGCTGCCCTCTTCAACTCGAGGTCGACGGTTGAGGTCGCAGAAAGGGGATGTTTCCCATGAAAGCCTGGGGGCCCGGACTCGGAGGAAAAGACGGTCAACTATTATGGAGGTGGAGGAGGAGAAGCCCGCGAAACGTCGACGCGATTCGGAGGAGCAACCTCCACAGGAACAACCCCAATTAGAGGACAGCGACGATGACGACGCACTCCCACCCGGACACGACTTTTTGAAGAGCATAAACAAGAGCATCCTTCCAGAGGGCGAGCGCATCCACAAGCTACCACAGCTCCGACCCCATGATAGCAACGAGCATCCTCCAGAAAATGAAGCCAGAACTGAGATCGTTATTGAGGCGCCGCGGAACGAAGACGATAGAGAAGTGGCTGAACAGGTCTCCGTGCGCTCAGAAACAGGCAGAGAGGATATGGAGGCAGCAGAGGATGGTCCGGTGTCTAACGAGAGCCGAGAACCCGACTCCAACAATCCTTCAAAAGAGCCCGAATCTTCGAGACAAGATGGTCCTAAATCGTGGCCAAAACCCTCCCAGCCAGAGTCTTCCCAGGCAGGCCGGCGGAAAAAGCGACGGCAGAGCCGAAAGGAACCTTTCGGTGGACCGAACTACCAAGAACCCAGAGCTGCGTCGCCCGAACTGGGTTCAGACCCCCCAAGGTCCCATGTCAAGCCCTTGACGGAAAGGGGATCAGCTTCGATGAGCCGTCTTTCGAAGGAGGATATAGCTAAAGCGTATGATTTCGAGGATTCCGATGAAGAACGAAACCTGCCAGAGAAGCGCGACAAACAAAGACCAGAGCCTAAACAGGACTCTCAAGCTGCCCGCAAGCGGAAAAAGTCCCAGGCACAACCAGCAGAAAGAGAAGAGAAGCCTAAGGCTGCAAATGTCGACTCGGATGATTTAAACGAAGACGAGGACGATGATGACGAAGACGAAGACGAGGACGAGTGGGTGGATTACCAGCAGGTAAACGGTTCTGAGGCAGTTGAAGACTCTCTTTTAGTTGAGCCTTCGGAGAATATCGTCATAACCCAGATGCAGGGAACGTTTGTCCAAAAGCTGATGTACACCGTGACCTTGGCAGGATGGATGCACAAACGGAAATGGGAATCAGAGATCCTTTTGTTGGCAAAGGATGCTAAGGAAGAGTTGGATAAGCTGGATACCGTTTCGTCGATGTACCGGTCCAATGTGTTGCTTGCCCACCTTTACCACCTCTGGACACTCTGCCACGATCTTCCGAGAGCACCCAGGTTTGACGCACAACGAGACTACGAACGGCGGAAGGAGAGCGAGTTTAAGACGTTGCTTAGCGCCCTCAAACCGCTTATCCATCGGACTAGCTCCTCTCTCACTAGCCTGATGGACACTGGCGAAGACAGTTTGATACGCCTCAAGAAGGGGCGTGGAGCCGTGACCAGACTGTCCCAGCGTATCATCCCTATGCTGGTGCTGGTGCTCAAAGAGGCATTCTTAGCTGGTTGCGACGTGCCGCATACGGAAGATCGGCAACCCGTACCAAAGCACGGCGAGTTCACAGTATACATGCTGCAATTACTACTTAAGGCCATAAACTGGGCTCAGAGACTATGCGGGGTTATGCTGGACTGGCTACAGCTGAACCCTCCTAAGCCAAAGAGTGATTCAAAGGCGGATAAAGACAAGTTGGTCAAGATCCAGGGCAACCGGGAGCAGCTGAGCAGCGCTCTCGGGATGATGCAAGACGAAGCTGAGAAGGCCGTGGCCCATCTTGACAATCTCATCAAGGCCCCTGAACTGCAGAGGAAGGCAATGAAACATGACGAAGAAGTGCGTCGTGCTCGCCAGGAAAGAGAGCGGCAGCGCCATCAAGCCCAAAACCAGCAGATGCAGCTCTTCATCGAGTCGCTAGAGCGGATCCAGTCGTCACGACCAGCTCGGACAGACAGGGCGGCATCGCGATCCAGCCAGGGAGACGAGTATCTTGAGGAGAATGGAGCATGGCGCCGCTGGGAAGATGATCGGCTCTTGAGCGTAATTCGGAGTACTCCACACCCGGATTACCAGAACCTCGGCGACCTGTTGCCAGACAGGACGGCAGCAGAGATGGAACAGCGAGCGAGACACCTGAGAATTCAGATGCGCCGCAAGTACGAAAAGGAGGGTTATCAACCGCCAGATTGGTGCTACGAACAGTCATGATATTGGATTGAGAACATGGTCTGCTTACTTTGCATACGGTTCTGGGGTTAACGTTAGGCATCGCCTTCGACCACTGGTGTTTGGTGTTTGCTTTCTCGATACCCTGATTGGTCTGAATAAATTGTTTAGTTTATGGGAATGAAGGGGAGTTGGAAAGCAAAGGTTCTGTGCTTCCAGGCCTGTTTAGCATCTTTGGGTTGTTAATGGGGCCATACGCATCGGCTATCTTACAGTTCATCTTGCTCGCTTGGCCACAGAGTGATCTCCGTCACAAAAAAACTTGATGTTCGACCGTCTTTAGACCCGGGGAGACATCCGTTGCATCGGCGTGTCAGCGCGGGTCATGTCTCACTCTCTCGTGGAGTTGGGGTCGTGCCAACGACGCCGTGCCAACGACGCCATGCCACATCATCAAGAGTCTGCCAGAGTCACATCATGTCACATCATTTCATTGTCCACTCACACTTGCTAGAGGGCCAGAGCGCATGAGGTTTCGCCAGCGCATAGCAGATTCACCAAAAAGATGCACTAGTCGATGTTGGGCGCTGGAGAGTGTGTTTCAGCGTCGCAGCCTGAGTAAGTTGTCATCTCATCTTTTTGTCTCATCAAAAGGATCCAGTTCAAAGGGCGTCTGGAATTGGTTGAAGCGCCATGCGCCACGGCCCTGGTGGGTGACCACGCTACTACCCAAGCGAGAAAGGCGCAAGGAAGAGCGACAACTGATCTAGTACCCTTGTGGTAATCAGTCAACAAATCAAGGTTGATTTTCCCCAAGTCCCTTCGCTCTCGACGCGTCCTCTACGCGCCTGGGGAGATTTGATCTTCAGCCATTGAAACCCTCCCTCCCGTGCTTTTGTGCACATCAACTCAGCACTACTGAAGGAGAAGGGAGATGAACTGCCTGATGGTCTAAAAAGTATCCGGCTGCTATCCCCTAGATCCCTTGACAAAGGGGAAAAGTGGCTCTTGGGGCGGACAAGACCCCTTGGACTCCAGGAAAAAAGACGGCGGTGGCTCGCATTGCATTGCATATCGCGGGCCGGTTCGCATGCTTCCAGGACCAGACAGCGCCCAACGGTCTAAAGGTAAAACAGCCCAGTTTGATTGTCGACTCAAGAAATGTCTCAGTTCCCGTCAGGCATTTATATCCTGCGCTCTTTCAGGCGACGGCCCGATATTCGCTGTCAACAGACGCGTCAAATATCCACTGGCCGTTATCTCCTCAAAGGCTTCATTAGGTCAGGAACCAAACAGCCACCCGCTTCGTCTGGAGGGGCCCTGGGCACATGCCTCCCGCCCCCTGGATGCCACTCACTGGCAGCGGCCTCGCTACCGTCCGTTTACAGGGACCCATTCTGGCCCGCGCCCCTGCCCGCCGTCTGGAGTGACCGTAACAGTGGCCGGTGCGCTAATTGGGACTCAACTGTGGCCCCCCACTTCCACCAGTCGGCGATGGAAATTGGACGCCCGAACAGCTGGGCACCCGCGGACTAACAGCTCAGGGCCGGTCGCTGGGTACGTACCCCTGTCTAATATCCTGAGCCGATCAAGACAGCTTTTCCTCCTCTTCCACTTCTACTCCCTCTCCCTCCTTCGGAAGCCAGCAGATATCGTCGAATCGAGAAGTGTTTGTCTTCTTCTTTGACCGATCTATTGAATTGCTGCCCCCGTTCTCTTCTCCTTTCTTCTTCTCTGGCTGTAGCCCCTTGTTTTTGAGGAACCTACAGTTTGCGCCGTTGAGCGTGGTTTTTGCTGGAATAAAGGGGACGACCGCCCAAGGTGAGATTAATCAATCCCGCTCCCTCGTATCCTTGACGCAGGGCTCCATAGCTCGTCCTTGCTGTTTCTCGGCTATTTCCTGAGCTGCTTGACGAACGGCCGTGCCGCGTCGTTCGACATTCGACGACTATACACCCGCGGGCTCCTGTGTGACCTCCAACCTCTATACTCATTTATCTGGCCCTCCTGAGCTCTCCCTTCGCTAACCTTGTCGTTTTGCAGAGTAACACTCTTTGATACCCAAATCCCTCCCGCGAACCATGTCCGAGACCGAGAGCTTCGACGTCGTCCAGCACGAGGAGGCTGTGGCTTCTCCCTCCGAGGCTCCTGCGACCGAACCCGAGAGCCCGCAAGCTGCGACTCCCGCTTCCCCTGAGACGCCGGCCAAGGAGAATGGAGAGTCGAAGCCTACTGTTAAGCGACCCGGAGTTGCTTCGTCCACGACCGCTACTCGTCGCGCGGGCGCAGCCTCTGCCACTGCCAAGCCCACCACGACTAGCACTCGTGCTCCTGGCGGTTTGAGCAAGCCCCCGACCCGACCTCCGGCGTCCACTGTCCGCAGAACTGCGACATCGTCGGCCTCGGCCTCGAGCCACCGAAGTCGACCCAGCATGAGTGCTAGCGAAGATGATAAGAAGTCGACGACTTCTACGACCTCGGCTCGTAGGACAAGCTCCATCATGTCCAGCCCGGGCAAGGCGAGCGAGAGGAGGACCCTTGGCACTACGAGCTCGGCCACCGCTACCCGACGACCGGCGACCACGACCAGCTCAACGACTCCCCGGACGACGACCGCTGCTCGAACGTCGGCCGCTCACTCTACCACCGCGACGAGAACCGCGGCGGCTCGGACGGCTGGGACCACACCCACCGCCGATGCCCGAAAGAGGCTCTCAACTTCCTCCCTAGCTGCGCCTCGCACTGCTACTCGACCAACTGCCGCCTCCGCGGAAGCTGCCAAGGAAGTTGAGGCACTGAAGGCCAAGCTGGCTGAAGGCGAGACTGAGATCGAGACCCTAAAGGCAGAGGTCAAGACCTCCGAGGACAAGATTGCAGAGCTCACGGAGCAACTCAGCAAGGAGACCGGTGCTCACGAGTCTGAGGACAAGCTTCGTCATGACAACGATGAAGCTGTGGCCGCACTGAAGGCTGAACACGAGTCCGCCATTACTGCCCACGAGCGTCGAGTGTTGGAGGCGAATGAGGAACTGCAGACTGCAAAGGTTGAGCTTGAGAAGCTCCAGGCAGACCTCGCGGCTGCTGTTAGCGAAAAGGAAACCATTGCAAACGAAATTGAGTCGCTGAAGAAGCAGCTTGAAACCGCTCAGGCTGAGAGCGAGGAGGAACTCAAGTCCAGTCAGGAAGCACTTCAGAAGGCCGTTTCCGAGCACGCCTCTCAGATTGAGGAGCTCAAAGCCTCTTTCGAGTCCGAGAAGACATCTGCTCTCGATGCCTTGGATGCCAAGCATAAGGAGGAGCTTGAGAAGGGTCAGGCGGATGCCTCCTCTCACGAAACTGCTCTCGCAGACCTCAAGTCGAGCCACGAGGCCGCCACGGCAGAGTTGCAGAAGAAGATTGACGAGTTGACCGCTTCCCAGTCTGCTCTGGAGTCTGCCAGCGACGACAAGCTCAAGTCCGAGCAGGAAGCGCACACAACCAAGATCGCGGCTCTCGAAGCTGACGTTGCGGGATCCAAGGCAAACCTTGAGATTGCCGAGAAGGCCACCGAGGCGGCCAAGGCGGAGATCGAATCCCTCAACGGCGAGATCAGCAAGCTCCAGTCCAGCTTGGCCGAGAAGGAGGCTGATCTGGAGAGTGCCAAGAAGGATCTCGCCAAGGTCCAGGAAGAGGCTGCTGCCTCCAAGGCTCAGGCTGAAGAGGCTCAGACCGCGCTGGCAAGCAAGGAGGAAGAGATTTCCAAGATCAAGAGTATGCATGAGGAGCGCCTCAAGAGCGTTTCTCAAGACTACGAGAATGAAATCGAATCTCTCCGAGGAGACGCCTTCTTCAAGCGCAAATTTGAGGAGCTTGAAGGTGAGCACAACGAGCTCAAGACCTCGTCCTCAGAGGCTGCCGAGAGCCACGCCAAAGCCCTCGAGGCCGCAAAGGCTGAACATGCTGCTGCTGTTGCTGCGCTGGAAGAGAAGGAGGCAGAGCATCAGAAGAACCTTGATGCGCTCCGTGCCAGCCATGCGGAGGAGCTCGAATCCTCCAAGAACAACGTGGCTGCTGACCGGGATGCCCGCATCGCTGAAATCGATGCCTTGAAGGAGAACCATGCTAAGCAGTTGGAGGTTTTGAAGAGTGAGGGCGCGTCTGCCCATACTGATGAACTCGAGACCCTCAAGACCGCTCATGCTAGTGTTCTGGAGGCTCTGAAGAAGGAGTACGCGGATGAGAAAGAGAAGCTTCTTGCTGGTCATCAAGCTGAACTGGCTGCTGCCAAGGACGCGGGTGAGACCACACACGCCACTGAGATTGCGAAGCTCAAGGCCGAGCTTGACGACGCCAGGGAAGCTGGTGACAGCGCCCATGCCGCCGATTTGGAGGCATTGAGGGCCAAACTCGAGGCTGAGAGGGACGCAAGTGGAAAGGAGCACGCTGAAGCGCTGGCCAAGGCCAAGGCAGAGGTCGAGGCAGCTAAGAGCGCAGCCGCCAAGGCGAGCGCAGCCGAGCTGGAGAAGGTGAGGGCGGACTACGACAACACCAGACACGCTGATAGTGATGCTCACTCCGCCGAGATACTCGCATTGAAGGACCAGCTTAACCAGAGGCACGCTGAGGAGTTGGCAAGCCTGAAGGCTCAGCTTCAAAGCGCGCAGAAGGAGATCGAGAGAGCCCAGGCTTCGAGCGAAAAGGCCCTTGAGGTCGCTCGTTTCGAGCTCGAGCAGGAGCACACAGCCGAGGTTGAAAAGCTTATTTCTTTCAACAGTGAAGTTATGGAGCGCATGAAGAATGAGGGCGCAGAAGCTAAGAAGGAGCTGGAGGAGCTCACTCTTGCCAACACCAAGGCAATCGACGACATGATGGCGGAGCACAGGAACAACCACACCAGCTTGGAAGACAAGATCACACAACAGACCGCTACCATTGCCCAGCTGGAAGATGCCCTGGAGACTGCCCAAGAGTCTCAGGAGAAGGCTCAGGCTGATGTCGAGGAGCTGTCTCAGCAACTAGCCCAGGAAAAGACTGAGCGCTTCACGGCCCTTGCAGAGCTTGAAGATGCGAAGAATGTCAAGCCCGACACCTCCGAGGCTGATGCGCTCAAGAGGGAACTCGCCACGGCTAAGAAGTTCCACGAGGACGCCCTCGCGACCTCCGATTCCGAACTCAAGTCGACTCAGGGTGAGCTTGAAACTGCAAAGAGCGAGTTGGCCGCCTTGAAAGAGGATCTAGAGTTGGCGAAGAAGGAACTCGAGGCTTTCAAGGCCGAGGCCGAGGCGAAGCACAAGACGGCCAAGGCAGACTACCAGGATCTCAACGATAGCATGACTACCCTCGTCGAGGAGGCTGAGAGCAAGGCGAAGGACCTTGAAGCAAAGTTGACCGAGACGACAGCCAAGGTCGAAGACGGGGAGAAGAAGGTTGAGGTCCTGGAGGCCCAGCTGAAGGTCAAGGATGCCGAAATTGCCGAGGCGAAGGTATGTCTTGGGTCCCTTACGTGGAACCGCAAAACAGACGAAAACTGATCCATCATCAGGCCAATGCCGCGGCAGCCAAGCCCAAGGGTCTTGCGGCCAGCAGATTTGCCAACGCGGAGGGCGATGACGACGACGCCGCTGCGAAGGAAGAAGCCGCGGAAGGTGAGGAACTTGACGATCATTCCTCAGTAGCACTTGCTGCGGTGCGAAAGCCCCTTGCATGATGCACCGGCACGATTCCTTTTGTGTCATGCTGTATCGTATTTGGAGCGGGAGGCTAATACTATGGCTGCAGATAAGTAAGGCGAGGCTCACGGCCAAGCAAATCGATACCCTCGATAGGGAAATGAGGGATCGTAACTTGGAGTAAGCACACACGCAGCTGAAACCCGAGTGTGGCCACAACTGACACGAGCTTTAGGCTGCTGAACTCGATCACGGATGTCAAGTCACCGCCCATGGGAGGCCCTGAGCGACAGTACACCAACTAAAACAAGCACGACCATCTGAAACAAACCTCGCTGTGTGTTGTCATTTTACAATCTAGTTCTCTGTAATACCCGCGGCCTCTCTTGAGACCAGCAATTTTGCTTCTTGATTTTATTACAAACAATACCGAAAGGAAATTCTGGGATATCGGGTTGAGACGGAAGTTGAGAGAGTCGTCGGGTTCCTCACGTGTTGAGATATGAGGCCTTGTTTTGCTGTGTTTTGGAGACGCACATCATGTATGTATGACTGGGTCTTTGAGGAACGACGATACCCTTCTCTGGTCATTTTGGTTGATATGCTGTTTTGGACTATGTGACGGTGTTGCTTGTTGAGAGACCGCAACAAGTGCTGTCTAATGTTGCTTCATATTTGCTCGTTTATGAGTTGCAGCCTTCTCTTCTCTCTAACCGAAGCAGCAGTTGTTGTTCACTCACCACGTTAACTGCTTTTATGATAGCAGAGCCGTCCCCCACTACTACAAGCTTTGGCGACCCAGCTTGAACACCCAGGAGAGAAGCGTAGTTGAGCCCAGCTTGAGCAGGCTGCTCACTGGGAACTTGGCCACCGTCCGTGGCCCGGATTGTGATACCAGCAGGATTGGGGCTCACCACGACAGCGTCGTTCTACAGGTCAGGGTTCGCTGGGGGGCGACGTTAAGGGCGAAGGCGTCGATGCCAGTGCCCAGCTAAAAAGCTAAAGACTTCCAGCTCCCAGAGTCTCGCTGAGAACGCATGAGACATGGTGTCACGAAGCTTGATTGGAAGAGAAACAACCTTTGAAGCTCATCGTCAATGGGCAGCCGAAGAGGGTTGTTTATTTCTTGATCGATGCCGCCTTTATCGTCAATGCTGGCTCTCACGGTCCATTTGGACCTGAGCGTTCCCTACGCAGGCTCTTCGTATGAAAGCACATCTTCAAAGCAACATTGGCTAAGTCTGGAGAAACACGCAAAGAATTCCGCGTAGTTTAACTTCCAATAGCTCATCATTTGCGTTCCTGAATGCGGGCCGTCCCCGTAGGTCCCAGGTAACCAATAGTGAATCGAGCCGAGTAGTTCATCCAAGTGCGGGGGATGGGCACTAACCCCAGTGGAGGTACCTCCAATCTCGTGGTACACATCAAACAGTCAGACGCGCTCCCGAGATTCAGGAGTTCATAATAACTATTTCTACCACCAGCTATCTTGAAAATATAGAAAAACTATTATTAGATTCTCAGAGTTAATTAAAGTAGTCTTTATAATTTTAAAGTTATTTAAAAATATCTTACTAGCTATAGCGGCAAGTTTATACTCTTAGTAGAGGTACCTCGCAGTGAAAGGTACTTTTATCTCCACGGGCGATCATCGCTCTCAGCTCAAAGAGGTCTCTGATTCTGGCCTGACGTTGGGCAGAAGGCGTTACGATGACGTTCACGTGGGTGTTTAATACGCCCTTTGCCGTGCTCCTCTCACTGAGCTTGGCGAATTATTTTACCGCACACCGTCACACAAGACGAAGCACGAGAGCCAACAATTGGTAATCGAGGGTCTCTGACAAATCCACTTGTGTTGAGCCTGCAGGAGAGGAAGAAGCGTTGAAGGCTTGGAGTCGAGGTACTTGAATGGTTCCCCGCGACCGCAACAGCTGAGAGAGGCCACCCCCGATCACACAACATTCTGTCTCTCCAGAGGCAAAGGAGTCGCTGCCATGAACAAATACACCATCCCGAATGACCCCGTCGCAAACCCGGCGTCTGTCGTGGCCGGGGACAACTTCCGCTTCACCTTGATCAATGACACGGTCCTCCGATACGAATGGTCTGAAGACGGCGTCTTTGAGGATCGCTCGTCGGCCTTTGCTCTCAACCGCAACTTTTCAGCCCCAGAATACACGGTATCAGACACAGACGACCAGCTCGAGATCCGAACAGGCTCGTTCCAGGTCACATACAACAAGAAGCGCTTCGACCGCTACGGCTTCGTCATCAGCTTCAACAACAAGAACACGCTCTGGGGCGCCGACTGGCGTTACGGAGAGGTCCCTGAGAACCTCGGAGGCACGGCGAGGACGCTTGACGGGGTCGATGGCCGCTGCGAGCTGGAGCCTGGTATTCTCTCGAGGGCTGGCTACTCGGTCCTCGACGACAGCAAGTCCATGCTGTTTGACGATGGGGGCCTCACCGCCCCTCGGAGGCCAGGCGACCGCATCGACGGCTACCTCTTCTGCTACGGCCACGACTACAAGCGCGCCATGAGCTCGTTCTTCGCCATCTCAGGCAAGCAGCCTTTGCTGCCGAGGTGGGCGCTTGGCAATTGGTGGAGTCGATACTACGCCTACACCGACGAGGAGTACCTGGGCCTCATGGACAAGTTCAAGAGTCAATCGGTTCCGCTCTCGGTGGCCGTCCTCGACATGGACTGGCATCTGGTCCACGGCGACAACATCCCCCACGCTGGCTGGACGGGCTATACCTGGAACAAGGAGCTGTTCAAGGACCCGGACGCCTTTGCCAGGGCCCTGCACGACAGGAAGCTCAAGATCACTCTCAACGACCACCCGCACGCCGGAATCCACCATCACGAGGACTTGTACGAGGCCATGGCTAAGGATCTGGGGCACGACACGTCGGCTCTGGCGCCGATTCTCTTCAACCCTGTTGATCCCAAGTTCATGTACTCGTACTTGAACTTGCTCCACCGCAGTCTCGAGAAGCGTGGCTGCGACTTCTGGTGGATTGACTGGCAGCAGGGTCCCTACTCGAGAGTCCCGGGTCTCGATCCCCTGTGGCTCCTCAATCACTACCATTTCCTCGACAGCCAGCTGGAGAATGGTGCCGGAAAGGGCATCATCTTCTCTCGCTTCGGCGGCCCTGGAAGCCATCGGTATCCCGTCGGGTTTTCTGGCGACAGCATCGTGACCTGGGAATCGCTCGAGTTCCAGCCAGAGTTCACCGCCACCGCCTCCAACATTGGCTACGGGTGGTGGAGCCACGACATCGGCGGCCACATGGGCGGTTACCGTGACGATGAGCTCGCGGCCCGCTGGGTGCAGCTCGGTGTGTTCTCACCGATCATGCGGCTGCACTCGCAGAATGGGCCCTTCACGTCCAAGGAGCCGTGGCTATACCGCGCCGAGTTCACAGCCGTCATGGAGAAGTTCTTGCGGTTCCGACACCGTCTGGTTCCCTATCTGTACACCATGAACGGTAAATCGGCGCTTGATGACGAGCCGATCGTGCAGCCTCTGTATTGGAAGTTTCCGGACAGAGATGAGGCGTACAGCAAGCCCAACCAGTACTACTTTGGCTCTGGTCTCGTCGTCGCACCGATTGTGAAGCCGCGCGACAAGAGAACGAACTGCGCTGCTGTTGATGTCTGGGTACCTCCGGGCCGCCACGCTGATATCTTTGGCGGTGTGGCCTACGACGGTGATCGAGATATCAAGATGTACCGTACCGTTCAGGACCTCCCCGTCCTGGCACCCGAGGGCTCCATCATCCCCCTCGACCAAGAGTCGACACCTGGGAACGGCTGCACCAACCCCGCTGGATATGAGGTCCTTGTTGTCGTGGGCAAGGACGGCGGGTTTACCATTCGAGAGAATGCCGCTGATGATGAGGACTCTTCTCAGGGGAGCGACGTCTACCGTGACATCGTCCTGGAATACAACCAAGCCCAGGGACAGCTCAGGTTCGACTCTGGAGGCAAGGAATGGACCTTTAGATTTGTGTCCCTTTTGACCACGCCTGATTCACTGTCAGTCTCGGCCAACGGCTTCGCTGTTCCGGATGTCCAGACAAGCATCGAGGAGTATCCCTCCACGCCAGGCCTGGTGGTGCGGATCCCCAAGTTGTCCGGCAACAGCGGCCCCATGGTCGTCGACCTCGGTGAGAACCCGCAGCTCAGCGTGCTGGACACGTCGGACAGGATCCGAGGCTTTATTCAGGACTTCCAGATGGAGATGCCATTCAAGGACAGGGTTTGGGGTATCGTTCAGTCGCCTCAGTCGACGGCTGTGAGGATTAGTCGGCTGATGAGTCTTGGGTTGGACGAGGAGTTGCTGGGGCCGATTATGGAGTTGCTTTTGGCGGATAGTCGATAGAAGGGTAGATAGAATGTGCAGATATAGGATAAAACGTGGTCGAGATTGGCAAAATATGGATCGGGGATATTGACATTATCTTGATCAACGCGGCAAACTTGAGTCGCTCCAGGGCACCGCGAAACACCCCCCCTTTCAACAAGAGCATCCCCCCCAACACAGAGTTTTGTCAACGCATTGGATTACGGGAACAAAAAGAAGAAAAGAGGTGCAAAAAGCAAAAGAGAACATACAACACCGGGGATTCGCTGGTCGTCACCGACCCAACTACTAATCCAGCGCTTCGCAGCTTAACTAAGGGAGAGCAGACGGGATCCCGTGTTCTCTACGAGCTATGGTCGTATGTACTAGACAGAGATGGCAAATCGCCTTAAGGGGAGCAGGGCCAAGTTTCCATGGAGCAGGCGGGCGTTGTCTGGCATGCCTACCTACCTAACGTACTGCTCACTAAATGGCCATGGCACGTCTTACTGTAGGGAAAGCAACATCCAGTCTCATTTTAGCATCAACATAGTTTCAGCTAATGAAATGGAAGCAAATTATTCTACGGACACACAATCTGTTCAGGGTAGGGTGCAGCTTAACGCTTGACCCTGGCGTTGGAATCTGAACGAAGAATCGTTAATTCATTGCCCAGACCATGGGCCACATAACTCTGGATCTTCTACTTGTTACTTCAGATGAGCGTTCCTAATGTCTAAGCCTGTCGAGACGTGGCACTCGAACGAATCTATACGTGCTTGCAGGGCACGGCAAAACTGTTCGCTTGAATATCTTCCCATGGCTCGGCCTCACATCTCCCCATATATCCCCACGATTGTGAACCGAGCTAATGTCGACTTCTACGCCGTTATGGGCTTTATTGCTCCTTCAACGGGGTGAATATTCTGGGGTGTGGGCCTCGAGGTTCGGTCCATTCGGTTCGACTTTACAGTCACAAATCAAGTATATATATAGTCCACCTTGGCCCTGATACTCTGACGGGCAAGGATCAAATATTTTAGTGAAATTAGCTCAAGCCCAATCTTCTATTTCCACAATGGTGTCTCAGGAGAGAGACCTCTCCGACTGGATGGGCGGATATGTCTACATGAGATCCGTGCCAGGTACGGGCAGCCCCGAATCCTGACGCTATTGACAGGCCAATGATCGTATATTGGCTTTGGATTGGCGGTTTGCTTGAGATTCTACTGTTTGTATGCTTGACTCAACCTGGTGGCCATCCATTGCTGACACAGCTTCTGTCCATTTCCAGGCCAGCCAGGTCAAAGGTCTTTTTACACAGTGGAAGCATAGAGGAGGCGACCTTGCCAAGGCAGATAATTCTCTCGGTCTGCCTCATTGATTATTTTAACCTCTAATATTGACGCTCTTACGCCACAAACTCAAACTATTCTAGACTTTCCACATAAATTTCCGAGCTTGATCGTAGGAGAGCCTTCCAGTCGTCTTCACCTTGTTGAGCATGGCTTCCCACTGTGCCAAGTGCGTACGAGCACATTGGGAACTGTGTGGGGTAAACTCAACTTCAACCTCTTCTTGCGACCCAACAAACATCATGTCATCGAGACTGAGAAATGCGAATCCCTGCGACGGATGCACATTTCGACGCGTCAAATGCGAGGAGTCAAAGCCATGTCGCGAGTGCCGGCTTCGGGGAATAGAGTGCACCAACTTGCGCGCTCGGAAGAAGCGAGGGCCCAAAGGAGGACCGAGGAGCTCGACGAGGGCCAGAGTTGAAGAGTTCCAGAGGAGTATCCAAGAAGCTGGCTCGGACTCATCAGGCCGAGATATCCAAGACGCTAACTCGGACCGCAATGATGGTACAAACTCTCCGCCTAACCCGAAATCCGCATCACTTCCAGACACCTCCGCCTCAGAGAGCCATTTACAACTCCCGCCATACCGACTACCTTTATCCGAGTACCGCCGCTTCATTGAGATTTTTCGCCAGCAAGCGTACTCAATATGGCCAGTCATCAACTGCGATGAGCTCCTGGAGAGGATAACGCAGAACGACGAAGATCACGAGTCCCATGCCCTCGCTGCGGCTCTCTGTGCAGGCACCATCGCACAGCTGCGACTGGTGGAACACACGAGGCCGCAAAACACGACATCTTCACTTCAGTTCATCACTGAATGTCTGAGTTACCGGGAGCTCTACGATTACCGTGAGACTTACACCATCGCCTCCGTCCTGATTCCGTTCTTCCTCCACGTCTACTACGCCAACGCGAATAAACTGCGCACCGCTGGCTTCTTCCTGAGGGAGTCGATCATGTATGTCCACGCCTTGGAGCTTGGGCACCCGGAGACGTACACACACCTGGGCCACAGAGAGCGATCTCTTCGACTCCGCGTATACTGGCTGGTCTTGGTTTCAGAAAGGTAGAGGTAGCAGTGAGAGCCTGTGCAGAATGACAGCTAATGCGTCCTTTTAGAACATATTCTGCACAGCATAACATGCCAGCAGTCCTTCAAGTGATTGAAGCCACGCCTGATCTTGGAGAAGACATGGGTGACGGGCAGTTCATGCAGGCTTTCGTCTCACTCACAAGGCTCTTTGCGTATCTCGGAGGCCATCTTACGGCAGCATCACCCGGGCAACAGCCACTCGAGAGGCAAAAGGTTGTTTCTTACCAGGCCGATCTGTGTCTAGACTCGCACGATCACGCCTCACACGAAGCTCAGCGAGTGGATCTCTTCGTGACGCGGCAATGGATAAGACTCCTCTTGTGGGAGTACACTGCAAGACACTTTGCCATGTCCTGCTATCCAGAGGACCAGGCCTTCTCTCTATTCTTGCCAGTCAAGATCGGACACGAGATGCTTTCCCTCTTCTCCATGGTCACAAACGCTGCCGTGAAAGCTCACGGATATGGCATGGTAGGTGTTTTCAAGAGGAACGCCCGACAAGATAGCTGGGAACGTCGAGCTAACATTGAATTACGTAGGAGCTCAAGGTGTTTAGGCTTGCCGATGCAATGCTGGACATTGTCGGCTGTGTACCTTGGTCTGCTCGAGGTGACGGCATGCTCGTTGGGTCGGGAGACATACTGAACTCGCTGCAGCGCGTGCTGTTGGATGTTGGCGGGCAGAATTCTGTGTTTCTCCGCAACATACGTCTTCGGATGTCCCAACTGGAGATGGATACGGGGTCTTGGCCGCATCGCACTCTTCAAGCGCCAGGTGATGAAGTAGAGGCTGGGAAGGAGGGCGAGAAATGTTGACGGTCATTGGTCGAGGTGACGGCCATGTCTCGAGATATCAGTAATGCTAATGATGGTATGACGCTTCTCAGGTTCTCTATGGTAGGCTCCCTACAATATAAAGACGCTCGCAGTTGTGCTTGGCTCCAGCAACCCACAGACTTGATGGGTTACCGGTTTCGACTCAACGCTTTATTTAACGCAATTTTACCCCCATTTTAAGAGCTTATCAGAGTTAAATAAGAGCCATTAAACCTCTATGCAACGTATATATATCATTAGTGTCACCGTGGCCGCCATGGGCATAATTTATGCCATGCAAACATTCAGTTATAAAAGCAAACCCACACCCGTATTCTGTGCTAAACTTTCAATCGAACATGGTTACAATATCTCATAAGCGTCGAGGTAGATCCAGTCACTCTACACACACATCTAAGCGAGCTCGCACTCAATGAGACTCTCAACACCATTAGCAACCGTCCAGATCTTGTAAATCTTCAAGCCAGCCTTGCTCAACAAGCCCTTCCAGTTCTCCTCCGTGCGCTCCCTCGAAGCCACCAGCGTCAGCATGATGAAGTCCAGCGCCGTAGCCTCCCATTGGGCACCCGTGGCGGGAATCACATTCTCGTTGATCAGGAGCTTGCTGTAGCCCGGCTTCATGGCCTGCATGACGGTGCCAAGGATCTTGAGGCACGACTCATCGGGCCAGTCGTGCAAGACTGAGTGCAAGTAGTACGCACGAGCACCTGAGGATCGTCAGTTAGAGTTAGCGAAAGATGTGATGATCCACGTTACCTTTGATGGGCTGCTCAGTGAAAAAGTCATACTTTATCCTCTCGATCTTGTCGTCGAGTTTAGTAATCTGGTCAATGACGGGAGGAAGATCCTGGAGAATGAGGCGGCCGGGCGCGTCTGGGAACTTTCTATGAAATTCTTCCATGTCATGGCCCAGGGAATCGCCAACATCGACGAGAAGAGCGGCATTGTCGGTCTGCTTGAATCCATCAATGAGCTTCTCCTGAACTGGAAAGAAGCCGGCATCCATCCACGAGGGTCGACCCTGGCGGTAGCCGCTCATGTGGAGATGGAACTGCTGGTCATAGGGAGGGTTGAAGTGCAAGTGCTCGAAGTAGGTCTTTTCGGTGCCGTATCCATGCTGAAAGGGGGAATCACTGGTGACGGTGGGGTCCTGCCATGCTTTCAAGGTGGCATATTCGTGGAACTTTCCAAAGGCGTTGAGGCATGTCCCTGACCTGGGGGGAGGTCAGCGTCGTTCATGCTGGGTTATTGAAGAGGAGGGTAATCTTACACGACTGGATATCCAGCGCTGATGAACGGAAAGGCCATCGACCTTGTGAAGTTGTTGACCCGATATGTGTCCGGTCCAACTTCCGTGAGGTAGCCCATGGACGAGATATGACGAAGGATGCGTGCTTTTGACGATGAGCTTCAGGACCCCAGCTGTGAATTCAATGGCTTACCGAGAAGTGGAGGGTCAATCTCCTTTGCTTGAGCAACTTCAGCCACGCTGAAAGGACGATCGAACTTGGCCAAGTAGGACCAAAGGTTCTTGTGTGTGCCGGCAGTCAATGCACAATGCAATGAGGGCTGCAGGAGCGTATTGTCAGACGACGTAATTCCAAGTGATTCAAGGTAAAGAAACTCACCTCTGCCCAGCAATGTCGAAGCATGGTCTCCCTCGGTGTCTCCAGAGACTGCCAGAGGCTCTTGGCCTTGGCGAGGAGCTTCAACCTGGATTCGTGATCGTCGATGTTGAGAGTTTCGCCCAGGGTGTTGATATCCCTGATCAGATCGGGCACAGCCTCGCCATCTGTAGCCTTTAAAGCGATGGACACATCGTCGACGGGAAGCTCGCTGTTCGTGACCTTGCCGTTGTTTTCTCCAGAACCATTGGCTTTACGGGTTCCATTCGCCCCTTGGCCTTTGCTGTGTCCTTTATCAACCTGGGTTCGTCCGGTTCTTCCATTGGCACCATTGGTTTCGACACCATTGCCGGCCTGGTGCCCGTTTACTCCGTTGGGTTTGGAAGTCTCCATCAGGTAGGAGCCTGGTTCACATGAAAAGGCAAAATACTATATGAGTATTTGACACTTGGACCACGACGGAAGAGGCGAGAGAGAGCATGAGTGGTGTCTCATCTGGGATGATAGGAGTCTCTAAAATAAGTTACGCCCGCGGTATCTTGATAACTATCACTTCCAGCACGGGCGGCTCGCAGAAGAATTACCAAAAGCGATCTGCATGCAGGTCCGAGAGTCATGGAACTAGAGGTGGCTCCTGAAAGTCTGTGGCCACCCCCATGGCGCTGGGGAGCATGTTTACTAATAAATCCGGTGCTAGAGAATGGCGATATAACCACGGTCTGGAAAGGGGGTGGAGGAGATCCGAAAATGGTCATTCAGAGATAAATGAGAGATGAAATGATTTCCTAGAAATGGTAATATTCCTATTTTATTACAGAGAGTCACTCATCGATTTCAGACGGTTTACTCCGTAAGAGTGGCGCGCTATCAAGTGGCTAGAGACTTTCAATACCTGGCGGCTGTAAGATCTGGGCTTGCCGTGGGCGCAGGCTAACAAACCCCCTAATGGTCGGATCCCCGGGCCGGGCTGGATAGTGCTGATCATAGGCATCCCGTGGACAACTCCGTTAAGGGGGAAGTGACTCAATCGCTCAAAGATGGCTGGAATCAGGGCGCAAGAAGGGCCTCGAAGGAGTAGCAAAGGGACCGAGAATCAACAGGGTGATCGTGGCTTTGCCACTCTTCCTCACATTGTGCCTGTCAGATTGAGAGCGTCTTACCTCGGTCTTTTTCAGGCTTGGATGTATGACTCGCAAGGAGCTATTGTGGTTGTAAAGATGCTTTCAATGTTTGCAGAACTTTTGAGTGTTTCAACTCCGATGATCCTGAAATATAGGCATAGTCCTGGTGATGTATGTATTAGATATGAAAAGCAAAGTCCACGGGTCCATCCAAGATAGACATCTCACTATGGGCATCTGTTCAGGAAGGGTTCTATTCTGAAAGTCAACGTCCTCAGAAGCTGGTACACTACCAAGTTGGCCTTGTGAGGTGAAAGAAGTTTCCAGGACAACACTTTGTATGAAGAGAGCCAACCGAGTCTGAATTCAATCGACGCCTTTTGTGACCCTTGACTCAGCAAAAACCTCATCGTCAACCTTATTCTCAACTTCTGTTTCTCTCCATCATCTTTAGTCACCAACACGCTCCCTATTTACTCTTCGAGTCTTCAGTTTGAAAAGATACTGTTTAATACCGACATTCAAGTTCATCAAGGGTAACTTTATCGAGCTATAATTCCCTTACATCTGCATCTTCGAATAGTACCTTTACTCTATTCAAGCCTCATACCTCTCCTGAGAAGGTTACTGTGCTTGCGGATGAGCTCACGTGCGAGGTATTTGTTGCCCAAAAGGGTGCGGACCATTTAATGGAGTTTTCTATCCTCGCCGTCTTCCAATTTCATTTGATTTTTCAAAAGTACTAATGATCAGTGGTTGATTTGGTACAGTATATCTTAGGCCACCACAACGCCATCTCGGTATCCTCCTCGGCCTTCTTGTCAGCCTTTGACAGATCCTCAGTCGGGCCACTCGGAAGTGGTAGTTGGGCAAGAGCAAGTTAAAAGCTCAAGTCTGCATATTTGCGAGGAGGGCCCTCATGTGCTCACGCGCCTCTTCCCTGTCAATCTATCTCGAATAGATACCTGGCCGCTTAATCTAAGAAACCCTTCTCGGACCATCATGTGTTCCAGGAGGAAAGTCGGCAGGGGGTGCGTAGATGTTGACGAACTGGCAAATTGCCAACAACGCTTGAACGGCGGGTGCCCCGACTCTGATTAGAACGACTCTTTTCTCGGCCAACTTGACGCTATCATATGAGCTCACGGTGTGAATCACTGGGATAGAGAAGCTTGGCAGACCGTGGAGGAAGTAATCTTGTCAAGTGATGCTTCCTCCAGAATTGATCAACATCTCACGCTCGAACTTGGCAATTCTATCTTTGACGGTCTGGACACCACCGTCGTCGTTCCAGCGAGCCTACCACCTTGCTATTGTAGGTGATGTACTTTTCGATATGAAAATGGCGATAGGTGTTTTCGAGAAGACGAGTGGCCAGGGCCATTATCTACTGGTACACTGCTATCTATGCCGTTCCTTGAGGTAGGTAGCATGCCATTTGAACCTCTTTGGACCGCCTGTGCGAGGTGCTTTAGAGCCTTTGCCTCAACCTCTCTTCAATGCGTCATGTGTTTGTGCTCGTCCAACGGTTGTTAAATTCATCCCTGAATCTCTTTCTTATGTCCCTAAGCCCGAAGAGCCCGAGTCTGGCCCGGATGCCCGTGCCGTCTGCCATTCCAAGCTCATCCCTTGTTCCGGAGATAGCGATAACCTCATGATACGCCAAGGTACCCCGGACAACCAGATACGGATGTGCCGATACAGGAGGAGGCCACGATAGGACGATTGAGGTTATTCTCCGTGATTTCCGTCCCCACCCCCGCATCCTCATATCTCGTCTATCGCCTCCTGGCATCGCTAGCCCCCTTTTTACCCCGCGTCTTGGGATAAGACTCTCTCTCATCCATTGCTGGCCCGAGCATTGTCCGACACCCAATCAGCCTGCCTCGAGAGCAGCTTATCACTTGCGAGTCATTCCAGGGGATCCGCCCCGGACTGGTACTTGTCCGTGATGTATCGGTGACTTGCTATCCGGAGATCTAGTCGGATCGCTAGTACCATGCCCTCTTTCAGCGGCGGAAAGAGAGTTCTGGACTAGGAAGTGTGGGTATTAGCCGTATCCATGGCCTTCAGCTTGTTCTTTGCCGATAGCAACTTAGCTCTGCGGTCCACCCCCCTCACCAAAAGACGCCAAAGCGTCTGCTGGGCAAGGTCCACGACAGGCTCTACAGGGTGCAGGGAAAGTCCAACGGTCTCCTCTTGGTATCAGCACCCAGGGAAGGTCACGGTGAGGCCTCAGCTTTATTTTCCGGGTTGGCATTAAAAACAGGACATGTAACGCCGTGTCGGGGTTGGAGACTGCTGAGCTAGAATCTTCAATTTCTGAGTTTTGCCATTTTCCAACTGTCAAGGCTTTTATTCCCAAGACCAAGAGCCACCATGTCATCCAATTCTATCGGAGACCACGCGCAAAAGGTCGACGCGGAAAAGGGAGACCTTGACCGTGACAATGGGTCGTACCGCGTTGCGTCCAACACTGCGTTTGATGGCCCTCAGCAGGACATTCTCGGGGGCGAAAACATCAACCCTGTCCTGCTGGGGAAGATGCACCTTGTGAACGATGTATGTACTGGCTGCTGTCGCTGGCTGGTGACCCTCTCTAACCTTTTGACACAGGCGATCGACGAGATCGGATGGACCAACTTCCACCTGAAGCTCTTTTGTCTGAGCGGCTTCGGCTATGCCGTTGACTCCCTGGTCGCCGTGCTCCAAGGAATCATTGCTGCCCAAGCCTATGCAGAGGTTGGAAAAGGCGGCTATCCAACAGGCTTGACAATGGCCCTGTATGCCGGCCTTCTGGTCGGCGCTCTCTTCTGGGGCTTCTGTGCAGACATCGTCGGCCGCAAGATCGCCTTCAACACCACTCTTTTTGTTACTTCTATCGCGACCACCGTTGCCGGAGCTGTCCCAAACTGGGCCAGCCTGGGTGTGTTCATCGCCTTCCTGGGCTTCGGCGCTGGAGGTAATCTGGTTTTGGATCCTACCGTGTTCCTTGAGTTCCTGCCATCCAAGAAGCAGTGGCTCGTGACCGCCATGGCTACGTGGTGGGGATTCGGGCAGGCCGCGGCTGGTTTCATCGCCTGGGGCTTCTTTTGTGAGTAACACTGTTCTACCTCATCGGGATGCCATCAATTGCTAACAAGACAATCCCATAGCTCGGAGCGACTGGAGCTGCGATCCCGCAAACCCCGATGCCTGCACCTGGCAGAACAACAAGGCCTGGAGGCTGATCATGTTTACGGCCGGGGCCATCATCTTCGTCATGTCCCTTTTGCGGGTCTTCGTGATCGAGCTCAGCGAGACGCCAAAATACATGCTCAGCGCTGGCAAGGAGGTTGAGCTCGTCGCCGCCCTGCAGGCTCTGGCGACCAAATACAACAGGCCGTGCTCCTTGACCATCGAACAACTTCAGTCATTTGGCACCGTGGAAACGGAGAGGACCAAGAGGGGCCCTGCAGATATTGGTCGAGAACTCGTTTCCCATCTCAAGGGTCTCTTTGCTACGCGCAAAATCACCATTTCCACATGCCTGATCTGGTTCTCCTGGACGCTTATTGGTCTTGCCTATCCTCTGTTCTATGTCTTTTTGCCGTGAGTGAATATCACCAGATCACTTCAATGTCGTCCAGACTGACGCGGCTCGATGCAACAGGTCCCTAATTAGCAGCCGCGTCCCTAATCAGGAGAGTTCCTTCAACACAACTTGGCGGGACTACACAATCACCAGTCTCTGCGCCTCCATCGGGCCCCTGATTGCTTGCTTCCTAGCAGAGCTCAGGCTCTTGGGACGCAAGCACACCATGGGCATCGGAGCGCTCGTCACCGCCGTCTTCTTCTTTGGCTACACTGCCGTCAAGACTTCGGCGCAGAACCTCGGCCTTAGCTGCTCCATCTGTGAGTTTTCATCCCGTTATTTCCCGTCGTCCTTGAAAATGCTGACAAGATATGTAACTGTAGCCATTTGTATCAACGTCTACTACGGAACGCTCTACGCTTACACGGCTGAAGTCCTGCCCTCTGCGCACCGCACTACTGGCAACGGCATCTCTGTGGCCCTGAACCGCGTGATGGGGCTGCTGTCTGCGGTTATTGCGGTGGTTTCTGATACCACCACCGTGGCACCGTTGTATATTTGTGCCGGTTTGTTTCTGGTGCTCATGATCGTCTCGGCTCTCTTTCCTTTCGAGCCTCTTGGTCGACGAGCTTCGTAAGAGGTGTAGGCATGAGCTGAACGGGCTGAAAGATCTGATCACTGGGGATTGTGGCATATTTCATTTATTTTTCGCCCCGTTGTACCGAGTTAGCTGCTCGTGCCCTCTAACATAGGGTTTAGTTCAGGCATGCCTGCCAGGGACAAGTGCTAAAACTTGGCCATAGACATCGACCTGAGAACATCTTGTCAGATCGATAGCTCTCTCTCATCAGACACCAGTGCACAATGAGATTTACTTCATATTTTGGAAGGGCTGTGGGATATAACTTTCATGTCTTCAATTTAGGTGTGCATTATATATCATCTCTTACAGCCTGGAAATCACCAAGATAGCTGCTCAGACGCCCCGTCACACGCCCCCATTTCCAACTTTGCGCAGAACGCTTCCTCCTCCATGAACTTGCCCGTCTTCATGGCTTCCGTTGGCGGTGGAGAAGCAGGCCATATGTCGTGTCCCGCCTCCTCTTCCCGCGCACGATGCTCCATCACTACCCCTCGAACAGTCTGCTGGAAGAATAGGGGTCCCTAGGAATAAAACTTAGCCTATCTTGCGCTCATTACTGGCCGAAGAATACGCAAGGTAACAAACCTTTTCCTTCTCTGGATGAAGCTGGCCATTGATAAAGATGCCGCCCTCCAAATTCTTTTGGGTGCCGTTGCACAGGTCCTTGTCTTCTTGGAGGACCTGCTTAAAGAACTGGTTGATCCGAGCAAAGTTCTCGTCGTTGGTGTCGTTGTGGCGGAAGACGTCGTACTCCATCTTGGTCTTGCCTGCGCTGAGGGGAATGCACCGCATCATGTAGAAGAAATCCGACCTGAAAGCACCGTTAGCATTTGACACACATCTGTCTTGATGCGGGTGCACTTACGTTACGGTAAAGCAAGCGTTGGGAAACAAGAAACTACTCGCAACTTGCATCGTCGTATCGCTCTCGTCTTTGTTTTTGTTAAAGTGTTGGATATGGCCCCCTTTCGTCTCAACCTTGTACGCTGCCAGATCCGAGACGGCGTTCACCCCTGGATGGCCCGTAGGGCAGTGGTAGCACTCGTTGTAGTTGTCAGCCAGAGTCTTCCAGTTGTAGTCGCCTTCCATGGTCCAGGTGTGGTCGTAGTGGTAGTCCTTCATCAGGTCATACGGCGCGAGGCGAGGCTGAGTATCGACGCCCTCAAAGTCCTCTTCCCAAGCGACGCTTGGATTACCAGCCTCCAAGTTGACCCAGATGAACCCCTTTACGTCGATGCGAAGGTTCACCGGAAGTAGGTTGTGCTTTGTCTTGTCAAAGTCAGGCACGGTCTCGAATCGCGGGGCCTTTGCCAGGTTGCCCTTCAGGCCGTAAGACCAGCCGTGGTACTTGCAGGACAAGATGGCAGAGTTCCCGCAATCCTGAGTGACGACGGGGAACGCGCGGTGGCGGCAGATGTTGTGGAAGCCATTGATGTTGCCTTCGCGGTCCATCACGAGGAAGAAGGAAAAGCCTGCTTGTGTGAAGGAGACGTAGTCGCCGGTCTTTTGGAACCGCAGCTTGTGGGTGAGCAGGATCCATTTGCGAGAGAAGATGGCACGGCGCTCGAGCTCATACATGGCGGGAGAGCGGTACCATGATGCTGGAAGGGCGCGTCGCTCATCTTCTGATGGGGTGTGGCCTTGCTGCGAGGCAGACTTGGAAGAAACACCGAAGAAGCTAAACATGATGCTTGTTGCTTGGTTTAAGCAGGGAGATAAGGACGGGATAGAATTTAGCTAAGGTTGAATAGCGTTTCTCTTTGTGTTTGGGAGCAAGCAGAGGTAGCGAGAGTGAATAAATGCTCAGTGTTAAGCACGGGGCCTTCGGAGGATTAGGACTACTCCGTTCGGACATTGGTTTGTCTGGTTGTACTATGATGGAATTCTATACATCTAATCTCGTACCGTTTACTTCGGTCCTGGAGACTTTGGATTGCTTTTGAAACGGCATTGATCGGGCTGTGCATCCACGGACTTGGCCAACTTGGAAAAGCTATGCAGCCGGAAGGGGGCCTCATGTGGATCATCCCGGCAAACTGACGCTGACTTCGGGATGAAGTACCCATGACCGATCACGAAAGACAAGGACGCTTCCTCGTCGGGAAGTTCCACAAGTTGGCGGCGGGGAGAGACTGATAGCCGACACCTACGGGTAAGGGCCTCAGACGTGTCATCTGATGTGGGCAGGGCTGCACAAGTTGGTGGAATTGAAAACCGTGATCCACTGATCCCACCCTCAGTGGTTTTGCCCAGCGGCGCCACGATACCTAGAGGAGGAGGCACCTCCTCTTTTCCGCAAGTCCGCGCTGGCACTTCCCTGCACCGGGGCTGGCCCTGGTCTACGGGATACTGTCCAGATCGCTATCACTCGATGCCCCCTTTTCTGTGGATCCTGAATTTTGAGCCTTGGAAAACGCCAATCACAGCGCCATTAAACCAAAGTGCTGTTCGGCCAGGTAGTTCGGCTACTCAGCATCATCGCCGAGCTAACGTCGACGGTGCAGCCAACTTGAGACGGAAAATCTTTTAAAACTCCGCTCCTCGCAATCACCCCGGAAAACTACCCAGTCAAAGTTCCGTTGAACTGGCAAATTACTAGACTCAAGCACCACCGGAGAATCGTCACTCAGCACCTTTGACCCAGTGTGTCGATACTAACCCTCGTGACGCAGGGCGAACTTTCTCATGCATCGTGCCACGAATCAAGCCTTCGGGTAACAGAACAATTTGCTACCATGATACCAAGTACAAGGGCGGAGATTCTCCTGTTCCAACAATGCCGTGCCCACTATTTCCTTTGAGTAATAATTTATCTACTGTAAACCTAATTGGTGCCCGCAAATGTGAAGTCAAGCTCGCACTACCAGCGCATGGGTGCCCCGTCCTTGTCCATCGTGATGCGTCTCAGAGACCATGAAGATAGCAGCGGAGACGTCTGGATCTAGATTGGGTCTCACTATCTAGCGCAAACAGACAACTGACTCGGCTCTCACATTTGTGATTGCCAGAGCCTCTGCTATTGGGCCAGTCCCCTCAAGCCCCGTTGCCAGACTCTCTTACCGCGGCCCAGATGTGCGTCAGAGGGCCCCCAGGTCCGGTTACGGGATCCTGGCTTGGGATCGGGACCCGGCCAATCTCCTCGAACAGCTCCGTGTTGCTGGGCGTCTTTCCATATTCGTTCCGCCACTTGGGTGATCCATCGGGGTAGACGCCAACGTACTTGTACCTGTCGCTCTTGTCCTTGCTCTTGTCCTCCTCCGCAACGGATGCGTGGGCGACGCCCGCAGGCACGACAATCACATCCCCCGCGCGAACATGACACTTGACGCCGTCGCTCTCGGCGTCAGCGCCACCGGCTCCAAAGATCAACTCCGAGTCACCTTGGAAGACTCCTGGTCAGGTGGAAGTGGTTAGTTTTCCAGGCGCAAGATGATGGGAGCGGAGGTTGGAACCACGGGGGAAACGTACCGTAGCATTCATGCGTGTTGGGATGAAAGTGCTTGGCGGTGATTGTTCCCCAGGTGCCCTGGTGGAGTCAGCCTTCAGCTCTCAGCATCATTTCTCCTTCATGCAAAGGCAATCCACTTTTCTCTCCCAGCCATGGCTCTCGAGAAATTGGGTGGTGCTGGGTTCGTCATGGGGCTCTGGAAGCACCCCGCGGTAGACCAAGACTGGGAAGACGTTGTTGGGGCAGTGGGCAGTTGGTTTGACAAAGTATTTCTCGGGATTTGGTGACATTATCTGTACTAAGTGATACGGGGATATTAAGCTGTTTACTGGGTAGTTGATTGTGTCAGCTGTTCGTTAAGGTCTCGATGGTGAGGGGAACTGCTTCATATGACTGTTTTCCGATACCGGCTAAAGGCGCAGCATTTCTCTCAATTGGCGAGCAAAATAGTGCGATGCGGGCGCTTTGTTTAAGTAGGTAACTGCAAGGCAGGTTGATGATCGACTGGATTGGATGCTGAGCCCGTTCGCCGAGACTTCAAGTCACATTCACACGTCACCATCACCCGTTTGACAAATCAATGATGGGAATAGATCAGTAACTGGATGAATCTCACGCCGAGAAATCCCCGCGATTCCGCAGATCTAGCCTTTCTCATTGTTGTTCTCCAAGTTTTACCAAGTCAGGGTCTACTTCCCGACGTATCCCCCACTTTGGGTCATTTATCCATCACTCTCCCTCTCGTGCCGTCTTCAAACCAAGCCGACACAAATATCGGATTTTTCACATGTCTGTCAAGTTTTGGAGCACACCCATTGGGAGAAATGGGCGTATGGTTCTATCCAGGCTGAGCGCAGCTTGCATTAGTCAGTGTAATCCTCTCTGGGCATCACATCAATCCTTGCCCAAGATGGGCTTTGGCCATTGAGGTGTGGGATGGACTCGATGTGCCCGATTGGAGATGCCGTTTAGAACACAGGTGCGAGAATTAGCATTGGCGTGAATCATGCGCAGAGATGTCACGCATTCTTTCGTGGGTATGGGCTGGAGAGCTGTTATGACGGGATGTGTTTCTCTCCAGAGTGCTTTCACTTGTGAAGGGTCCGATAACTTGAGGCCACGGACCACAAGGAGAAGAGACATGTTTGTGGCCCGTGCGTCTCAAAGTCACGCCGCAGATTCGCTTCGCGGACTGGGAAAAGTGTAAATTTGAGAACAATGCTCTACGTAAATCTCAGTATCTTTAAGTACTTTAGAATTAGGGCTATAGAGAAATATGGATTAAACTCGTTCATAGTCTACTAAATTAGAAGATTTTAATAAATATATATTTATTTAAACTTCTTATTTACTTTTATAACCTATATAAATCTATTTATTAAATTATTATAGAGTTTCTATATCGCCAGAGACTTCAATCTGCTAGTGGGTTTGTACACGTAAGTAGCTAATGACAAGAGTTCCTGGGTCCTCCTGTCGGATGCTTTAAGACCAATGCCATCCCCACACCGGGACTTATCGTCTACTCTGCTGTTTCAAGTATTCATTGTTCTGTAAAGACATCATGGCTCATGAGACGGGCGAGATTACCGTTGACTGCCTAGATCAGCTCATTCATCAGGCCGAGAGTCTTGTCCAACGACTTGTCGCCTCCAAAGCGGCGTTGCAATCGCAACAGGGCCCTGACCAGCATCAAGTCAACCGTTTATCATCCCCAACCGCCTCTCCTAGTCGCGCCACCCACGGCATCTCCGGCTCACATATCCGAACAACTCTCGAAGACTTGGCCCTGGTAGCGCAGCATACGGTCAAATTATCGACATTGTATTTGTTCCCTCGGGACGCACATGGTGGCCCGGACAGTACAACCCCGGGAGCCTTTGCGACTGAGCAGCGTCTCGATACCTCACAAACCGGTTTGACTCTCACATCTGCAAATGCCCTTGCTCGACCAAACCTGGCCATATCACGAACTCCTCTCCCACCCTCACCCCCAAATCGCACGCGAGACAACACCGCAGAGCTCCTATCAGTCACCTCTCCCCAAGGAGTCTCGCGGACCGACCTGGGTACCCCACAGCCTAACACCCCGCCATCATCAGAGGCTGAAGCCGTCGAGACTGAAGCAGAAGCTACCAGGCCAAGGGTGCAAAGTCCCACTACCAGGGGTCTTGAAGCACATGGTTCGCAGCATGTCCCAGGCACAAAGCGACAGAGCCAACAGGACAACCCTCGCTCCACTAAGAAGCTCAAGACATCAGCATCCAAAGGGGCCGGTGATGCCTTGACATCGAACGGGAATCTGCCCCAACTTGAGAAGTTGATTCTGAAACTCAAGAGCAATGACAAACTCTGCCGGATACCAATCTTCCCGGCTGCCAATCCACCTAGTGCCACGATGCTCCAGCGGGTTGCGGCTATTCAAGGCGGACCTGCGATACGCCAATTCTGCTCGCTTGTCCTGGCCAGGAGGGACAGGCAAACGGAGATGGGTCTTTTGCACTCCAAAAACCAAGGTATAGAACGAGCGGTCGAGCTCTGGAAGAGTATTGGAAAGATCGCTGGCAACGCTGCGCTCAATAGCTTCATGCTGCGACTTGCGCAATACCACATGGCAGCAGCCGTCGACGGAACGAAGCTTGGGCGAATCCGGGCCGACACCTCGGACATCAAGAAAATGATGGAGAAGTTTGGATACACCGAGGCCGACCGGTTCAAGTTTTCAAATCACCTCTCGAAAGGACGGCTTTGGCGGTCGGTATGCGGTCGTCTTCCTGGACTCATGTGCTTGATCCCTCTCAGGGTGGACAAGCCGTACTGTGTATCGGCAAACGATTATCTCAGCATGCGAGGCAACGACCTGGAAAAATTCGCGCAGCTCGTCGATACACCTTACGTGGCACGCATCTGTCAAGCGTGCGAATCATTCCAGGACATGGTCATGGGCGTTGCGGACGACATGGTGTTCAAATGGGAAAAGGAACACCCTGAACTCCCATACTGGGAGAAGAGCCTCTCCGATGATATCTTGCTACCCCTTCTACAGCCACACAATCACTGTGAGGAGAACGAGTATGACGGCGACGAGTTTCCGGACTGGGCCAAGCCAGCAGATTGGCCAGCAGATTGGCCCTGGCCAGCTCATCCACTTGCCATCTTCTCAGCAGACCGGCAATGCGACCTTTGCGACGAGAGCAAATGCCAGTGTCTCTACACGAAGCTGACCGCACGCAGACCACGGATCAAGTCGTGGGGCAAGCTTGGCCTCGGGCTCCAGGCGGTGGCTGGCAACGAAGGAGAGCTATCCTACAGAAAGGGCGATGTCCTGGGGCAGATTTGCGGCAAGCTTGCACCCAGCGGTACGCATCATCACAACACCAGCGGCGTGATGGATATGCAACGGCCTGACATCGCCGGAGAGCCCGTCGTCTGTCAAATCTACATTGCTGAAGCCAGCAACTGCTTCATGACTCTGAACCACTGCTGTCGCGCGTCGGCACGCGTGCGGCCGCTGAGAGTATCGGGCCATTGGATTTGCGCTATCGAGGCTACAAGAGATATTCGCCATGGAGAGCAGATCACCGTTAATTTCGGCAAGAGATTCCTTAGAAACCAGGGCTTGCGATGCGAGTGCGAGGCGTGTCGAGAGAATTCTTGAGGACTGTCAGGATCGTACGCAGCTCAATTATCAATTCATCCTTCGATTGAAACCGGCTGGCTTTCGCTTCACTGAGGTCAGTCTTCAAGTTACCGGAGCCTTCGAGCCGTGAATGCAACCTCTTGGGCCACAGCAGATGGAACGATTCCCAGCCCACCCCTGCCATCCGTGACGCAATGCTGCATCGCCGGCAGCAACATGCCGTGCCCGGGAATAAGACAAACGGTGTTTCTCGCCCGTAAGCTTCAACTACAGCGGCACAAATTGCCGTAATTCTTCTTGGGAGCTCCCGTATTCTTTGCATTTTCCGGACGTACCGATTGTCTACCGCTCGTCAATAGTCACTTTGACGGCATGTCTTTACCGGACGCGAGCATCAACCGCTGCCGATGGCCGGCAACCTGGCGGGCAAGGAAGGGAAACGTCGGAAGGCATTCGCAAGCGTTGAGATGGGGCTTTGAACAGGGAGATTCATTCCTGTCGCGACAAGAATGAGGATTATAAAAGAGCAGTCTGGAACTCTCAGAATAAGATCTTACACAACACCATCCGACATCAATTGAGCAATCATCTCTAATGTCTTCATCTCGCTCCTAACTCCAAGACTCCCGTCACCAAATCTTCTCTGCAACTCAATCTATCTTCAATTCGTTTCATCTAACTCAACTAGAACTTCAATATGGCTGTCATCGCCGAGGCTCCCAAAGCATTTGACTTCATTGTCGTCGGCGGTTCGTAACCACGCACTCCTACACAATTCGTGACAGCTTCTAACATACTCCAAAGGCGGTACCGCTGGTTGCGTCGTCGCTGGCCGACTGGCCGAGAACCCCAATGTTTCTGTTCTTGTCGTCGAGGCAGGTATTGGCAATCCCGCTGCTGTTGACGCCATCACCACTCCTGCTACCGCCTTTACGCTGCGAGGCTCCAAGTACGACTGGTCCTTCAAGACGGGCATGATCGATCGTCCCGAGTACACCCGCATCGAGAAGCCCAACACCCGTGGCAAGGTTCTCGGCGGTAGCTCGTGCCTCAACTACTACACTTGGATCCCGGGGAGTGCGGCTACCTTTGATGATTGGGCCGAGTTTGGTGGTGATGAGTGGACCTGGAAGACTTGCAAGGACTATCTCTACAAGGTATGCCCTTCATTCAGGCTACACTGGCGACTGCGACTGATGCCTAACATCGGGTTAGCCTGCGACCTACCACGATGACCGTGGCGAACACCGCCCGGAGCTCAAGTACATCGGCCAGAGCGGCCCTCTCCCCGTTTCGCACTCCGACCTTCTCCCTGAGACAGAGGGCTTCCGGAATGCCCTTACCAAAGCCTGGGTCAGCAAGGGCGAGCCTCTTACCGATGACGTTCACAATGGCGAGATGCACGGCCTCTGGAAATGCATCAACACCATCTACAATGGCAAGCGATCGTCCAGCTGGCGGTTCCTGGAGGGAAAGCCCAATGTGACTGTGCTCGGCCAGACCCATGCCAAGCAGCTCATCTTTGAGAATGGAAAGGCGGTTGGTGTTCAGGTCATTGATCGCGATGGTCAAGTCCTCTCCCTTCGCGCCAACTACGACGTTGTCGTCTCGCTCGGAGTGTACGAGACTCCCAAGTTGCTGCTGCTCTCCGGCATTGGTCCTCAACAGGAGCTTGACAAATTCGGCATCAATTCTGTCGTCAAGTCGGAGCACGTCGGCCAGAACCTCCTCGACCACCCCATTCTCCCCCACGTCTTCAAGCTCAAGGACGGCTACGGACTGGACAAGCATCTTCTGCGCCCTGGTCTTGAGAAGGATGCCGCCGCTTCTGCGTACCGCTGGAAGAACAAAGGCCCCATGACCAGCGGTCTGCTTGAGCTTGTCGGTCTGCCTCGCATCGACGGCTACCTCGAAAAGGTGCCCGAGTACGTCGGGTTCAAAAAGGCCAACAACAATGTTGACCCCTTTGGGCCCAAAGGCCAGCCTCATTTCGAGATCGACTTTGTCCCCATGTTCTGCGACGCCTTCCAGTGGCACATTCCCACGCCGCCGACTGGCGACTACTTGACCGTCATTGTTGATCTGCTGCGACCTCTGTCTCGCAACGGAACGGTTACCCTCAGGTCGACTGATCCTCTCGAGCAAGCTAACATCAACATCAACTTCTTCTCTAATGATCTCGACTTGGCTGCTATGCGACAGGGTATCCGCTTTGTTGACGATATTCTGCTGAACGGCGACGGTATGAAGGACATCATCGAGGAGGACTATCCCTGGGCGATGCCTCGAAACTCAGACGAGGCTATGGATACTCTGATCAAGGAGCGATCTCAGACCGGCTATCGTAAGTCGACTCTTCACTGTCCTGTTGCACAGTCGGATACTAACATGCGGTGTTCTGTAGATCCCTGTGGCACTGCTCGACTGGGTCAGTCTATTGAGCAGGGCGTCGTTGACTCCAAGCTCTATGTCTTTGGAGTCAAGAACCTCCGAGTCATTGACGCGTCCATCATCCCGGTCATTCCTGACTGCCGTATCCAGAACTCGGTCTACATGATCGCTGAAAAGGTAAGCTGGCTCTTTTGACGTACTTTGAGACTCGGCAGCTAACGAAATGCGACAGGGAGCCGACATCATCAAGGCCGCTTATCCCAATCTGTATGCTTGAAGGCCGTCGCGGAATCTTCCCAGCCACGCATAAATGACATTGCATGTTCATTTTTACAAATCTATAGACCATATAGACGATACAATAGACAGTTAGACTATACATAATATAAACTGCATTTCATGCACACTTGTAGTAGAAAGAAAATACTATAATTATATAAAATATACCTAAATAGATAGCCTAAATGTATTTAAATAAAAGGACTAAATATTTATAATTCCTTATAGTATAATCTCCTTATTTCTTAGATAATCTTTATTTAGATTAGAAGGCCCTAGGATAGTATTATGCCGCCTCTTCCTATATATTATTTCCACCAGGGGACATTAAAAATCAACGGTGGCTCGGATTTACTCGCACTTAGCATGGTTTTGTCTTGCTCGATATGTCATCTAAGCGTGTTCTCGTATACCTACATCTAATAGTACATCTTGTTTCTTTATACATTGTGCCTTAAGCAACTGCGCAACTCATATTCTCTACTCATCCTCCTTCTCAAGCTTCGTCCTACACGCCAGAGGGCTCACCGCCGTAGCCTTTCCATCCTCATCCACATCAAACAGGTAGAGACCCGTGTCCATCGCTCCATAACTGCCTCCTCCAGCGTTCATCCAATCAGCCGACACAATCGCCGAGATGATTCCCGCCTTCGCCTTTGGAGCATCCGCATTGGTCAGAGCCCGCATCGCAATCCTGCCGGACTTCTCGCCAATGACAGTTGGAACAAGGCGATTCGGGACAAATCTGGAGATCTCCGCCAGGCCGCCGAGATAGTCAGAGCCGTTGCTGATGAAGCTCGAGATTGTCAGGCCCGGAGGTGCCCCCTCGGTCTTATTGCGAGTGATGGTGATTGAGGAGTTGAGCCCCTGCTTGGTCGAAACATAGGTGCCTGCAAAGTTGTTCTCGGCCTCGAGAGCAGCTTGTTCCCAGAGCGCAGGCATGAGGAGCTCAACGAGAAGGTCGCTGAGGCTTCCAGCAGCCGTCAGCCGAATCGAAGGGTCAGAGGACGCAACCAGCACGCTGAATCCGATCTCAAACTCGGGGATAAAAGCCATGAAACCACTGTGGAGAGCTGCATCACCGGACTTTGTGTAAAGGTCGGTCACAGCCCCGATCTCAGGGTGTACGTAACGCGGAATCTCCCAGGGGGTGCCTATGGAGTAGTCCAGACGTGCGGTATGAGAGCGAGGTTTCATCCACTTGCGTGTGACATCGTCAGAAAGGAGAGTGTGGTTCAGGATGCTAATACCAAGCTTTGCAAGGTCATTTGTAGTAGACATCAATGATCCTGAGCTCTTGGCGGTGTCGGCAAGAAACGAGAGGGCCATGACGCTCTCGTTGCCACCGGGAATAACAACATTGTCCCACCCGTCGTCGGGCGGGACCTCGGTGGAAGTCCTTGACAGTTTGAGGGGGTCGAAGAGGCTGTCGGCGAAGAGGTCGTCGATCGACTTGCCAGTGATGTTCTGCAACATGGCGCCGAGGATCATGAACCCGGTGTTGGAGTAGGCTGGAGCAGTCCAAGGGAGAAAAGTGGGCGGGCGTGCCTCCTGGCTCTCAAGGTAGTTGTCAGGGTCCTCTGAGCACTCCCCGAATGCTGCCGGATCGGGGTCTGTCAAGTTTCTGCATGGGATAGAGGACAACAAAGGGTCCTTCTCGATATCCAGGGGCGGGAGTCCAAGCTCAGCGAGGACCTCGGGCTCTTCAATCAAATTGAGGAGCTGGTCTGAGGGGGAAAGAGGCCATCCATCGCGAGGAACACCACCGATCTGGCTTGCGAGAGCCAGAGGGGTGATTTTATCCCACTGGATATACCGCGCAGGATCATCCTTGGCCTTCTTCGCCGTGTCCTCCAGTTGCGGGAAGAAGTAGGTCAAGGGACGCTCCCAGTCGGTCTCGTCGAGGTTCAGCAGACCAGCGTAGACGGTGAAGAGCTTGGTGATGCTGGCAATGCCGTAGATGGTGTCACCGTCGACCTTCGTAGTACCGTACTGTGCCTTCTTGGTTTCTGGCGAGCTGTAGTGGAACTGGAACTCGCTGGAAGCCTTCTCATTGCGGGTTGAGAAGATCCCTACAGAAAATGTGACGTTTTTGAGTGAAGCGAGAGCAGGGTCTTCGCTGGCGCTGACTTTGAGGAGTTCTTCCACGGTTGACGTGAAGTTTTCCCAGCCGGCGGCTACGAAGCTGTCTTTGCTGGTGATGTCAGAGGGTGGAGGGTATCGTGGGCCAAGAAAGTCGGCCAAGACTGGTGTACCCAACAAGGGTAGAAGAGAAAGAAGTGCTTGTCGGGAAAGCATGGTTGCCAACGTAGGTGTAGATTCTCTGAACTTGGGCTTTTTTGTTGTCTATGCTGATAGAGTAGCCAAAAGCCTCGTCTGAGGAAGCGATATCTTATATAGCGAGAACACCGCCAAGAATTCTGCTTGTATGGGGCAATTATTTGCCATCAAACTTGCACAAGCTTCCAACGCCATGTGTTGATTGCTGGTTTTTCTCTATTAAATCAAGGCTGCGCCTTGAGCCAAGTCATCCACGGCGGCACAAAACTCCTGAATATAGAAATGTTGAACATCCAAGAGAAGATCACCATCGTGAGGCTGCGCCTAGCTCGACTCGGGTCTTGCAGCTCGATGATTGCTAAGACAACATGCGTGCCTGGACTAAGCCCAAAATAGTGTAAATGCGCCGCTGTGAACTTCATGATGTCAGGACCTGCATTGTCAGCAAAAACACTGCGACTGAAACACCAACCTCAGAAGCTCATTACCGGTGCCTGCGTGGGGCAGATTTCGAGAATCGGATTCCTTCTCTGTGGGGGAGAAACGTAGCGCCCACAACGGCCTCAGCCACCGACGACCCATCCCCACTAGAGCCACGACATTATCTGGGCTGGCCAATGAGGGGAGCTTCTCGGCTTCAGCTCAGATCCACATCGGCCTATTCGACAGGGGTAGGGACGGCAATCCCAGGCTTGATGCAGACAAGCATTCTCGGTCTAACCCAATTTGTTGAATCCCAGCGCTGGAGGGCTGTGTTGCTGGTCGCAAATCGGCCTCGAATACTGGATATGGCGAGAGCACAAGTTCAGCAATGCAAGATGATGGATGAAGACCGTTTTATCTATCATTCCTCGCGGTTATATAAACGTGTTGTTCCATCCTGAAAATGAAGTACAGTTGGAGAAGCAAACCAGTGCAAAGACATCTCTTCTTTGTCTCCCTCTATCCCAGTTGAGTTCGCTGCAACACCTAGACCAGCCAACTCGCAACCATGGGCAATCCAACCCCAGATAATCTCTTCGGCTACAATGCCAACAAGATCCTGCCGATAATTGCTGCGGTAGTGATCGCGATATCCCTGGTTGGCCATACCATCCAGAATAAGTGAGCATCTCAAACATCACCCTTTCTCCAAGATACACATTCTGACCTTGGTACACAGCCGATACAAGTTCTGGAGAGTAACATTCTTTATGTTTTACGCGGGGCTATTTTACCTGTGCGGATGGGTCTTTCGAATAATCTCTGTCCGAAAGCCAGACAATCTGGCTCTATTTATGATCCAGAGCATCTTTATCTACCTTGCCCCACCCGTGTACTCGGCCGCCGAATACAACACCCTGGGGCGCCTGATGCACTACCTACCCATGCACGCGGCCATCAACCCGAACCGCGTCGTCTACATCTTTGTCTTTCTAGGCTCTCTTGTTGAGGTCCTCACGGCCATTGGCGCCTCTTGGATGGCCGCAGGCAACGGAAGGCAAGACAGTGACCGCTACGTCCAGGGTGCGACATGCATGGCCATCGCCGTGGTGCTGCAGGGTGTGGTGGAAATCGGCTTCATCATCATGGTCGGCATCATCCACCACCGCTGCGTCAACTCCAAGATGCTGCCCAAGAACGTGCGGACCCTATTCATCATGCTCTACGGCACGTCTCTCCTCATCATCGTGCGCTGCGTCTTCCGCGCCGTCGAGACATTCCAGCTCCGAGCCCTCCTCGACGGTGGCGGCAACAAGGATGAGGCGCTTCTCAAGCACGAGTGGCCTTTCTATGTGCTTGAGACCATCCCCGTTGCCTTGTACACGTACTGGCTCAACATTGTCCATCCCGGACAATACCTCCCCAACGACCTGCGGCAGTATCTCGACTTTGACGGCAAGACGGAGCGTATGGGACCCGGCTGGATACACAAGCGGCCTTGGTTCATGTTCCTCGCAGACCCGTTTGATTTCATCGGAATGCTGAGCATGAAGAAGCGAGATCCGTTCTATCTCAGGGCGAATGAGTGGCCTGAGGTCGACAACTGCTTCGCTCAGGGCCGAGGGTCGAACGTCAAGCCTGCAAAGTACACGCAGGTCTCTAAGAACGACTCGCACGACTCACACTTTTAATTCGAATCAGGCGTCAAATAAGTCAATCGATGAAAAAATTGCCTGGGGGGTTCTCTTTTTTATGTATTGAGGTAGATTATCTCGTTTTGTTATTAGCGATTGCTGCGATAGAAGCTTCAAGATACCTGGACTCGATTGATCCAACACTCCGCTATAGCTGTGACATGTTTTATCTCAGTTTCAAACAGTAACGAAGAAAACTCAAGCAACTATTTGTGCTTGGACCAGGAGCCCGATGCCAACAGAGTCAACGGCGTTCGGGGCACTCTTTTCCACCGCCCGGGCGATCGGTGACTTCATATGCCGATCTCATCAGCGAATCGGCGACCGGCCCCACAGAAAGCCGGCGCCAACGTCACGCAAGCTCCCGGCGATGACGTCGTTGGGGTCCAAACCCTTTCGCCGCGAACAGATACCTTGGCCAACGCTGGATCGTACGCTGGGTCGTAGCCTGGACGTCATCCATCATCACGACAGTGACATTTTCCTTCAAGCCCCCGACGAGCCCGTCATCATCAATCAACCCACAAACATTCCCAGGTCACCCCACCCAAAACGACAACGGCTCTGCCCTTCTCCGTCGGTGCATTAAACCTTAAACTACGTACCATCCGAATTCTCCGGACCTGGCGGGACTCACGGGCATGACCTGTTCTGTCAAGCCTCCAGCTTTTTCCCTCTAGTTAGCTTCTAAATACGACTTGTTTCGCCACAGATTGGGTCCTTGTTGATCTCGCATCCACTTGCTTCTCTTCCCTTCCCAAAGCCATGACCACTCTTAGTTTCCTCTCGCCAAATGCTCTACTAACCCGGATCGCCAACTCTACCATTACCACTTCCTCCATCGACGCTGCCAGCACCTAATTCCAGTTCAAATCCTTCCTCCCCTCTGAAACACCATGCCCGAGGTGCGACGAGGCAGTCTTCAAGTGGTGTCCGACTCGGCCCTCTCATCCACAGAAGCATCCGGATCCCCCGGCGTGGCAGCACCATCTCGTCCATCACAATCCCACCAGTCCCCAAGCGAACGTGTGCGCTTCGACCTCCCGCTTGAACCCTCGCCACGTCGAAATACTGCCGGCTCAGATAATTCGGATGCCCCTCGACGAAGCCTTTCGTATGCACAACGGCCCGTAGCCGACGCTTACTACGACTCTCGAGCTGCTACCCAAGCCGAATACCGACGACGAGCAAAGACCCTTCAGGAGTACTACGATGATAACCCGCATCTGCTACCACAGCTCCCGTTTACCTGGCATCATGGCTGGAAACGCTGGAGGCTCTTCATCTTTGCCTTTCTCGTCTTCGTCGATGCTTCGGCCGTCCCAATCGCTCTCTACTACGGAATGTACTACGCTGGCGATGTCGAGGGGTGGATCATCTTTGCCGTCGTGACGACCATCTGGGGCGGTCCTACATATCTCGAATTCGCCATTCGCACCCTCCGATTGATCAAGGTGGACAGGTTCTACCGGCCTCTCGGAACCAACCATCGATGGTGCTTTGACATGTTGAATTGGGCGTCTGTCCTTACCATCACCGTTGTCACCGCCCTCTTTGTGGTCGGCAGCGCACCTCACAACGTCTGGTTGAGGGTGCTATGCATGCCTGCTCCAGCAATTCTTTACTGTCTCGGCGGTGTTTTGTTTCTCATTTCATTGTACAACTACATGGGATGGGCAGCGCCGTTTCGAATCAGCTCCACGGCCAAAGGAGAGAAGGTTTGACTGCGCATCAATCCAACGGCACATTGTTCAACGCTAACACTGCATCGCAGGTATTGCCCGGTGCCTACTACTTTGTCGAAGACGTTGTGGCAGTCAATGCTGGTGGTGGCCGGCCCTATCGCGAGGCCTTGGCCGCTCGTTACAAGGCCAGCCCTCGCTTCCGACGGATGCTCTACGTTCAATCCTGGTTCTGGTCGATCCCAGCTCTGATCCTTGCCGTTCCACTGACCGTGATCTCGGTCATTCCCCAGGTTCCTGCAACAGGTGCCTACGGTGTTGCTTGGGCAGTCCCTTTCCTTTGGGCAACTCTCTGGGGCATCATTACCATCAAGTGGTGCAAGAGGGATATGGCTCGAGAGCGGAGGGATTGGGAGGCTGGCATTGACTCTGAAAAGCAACTGAAGAAGGAAGGATCCATGACGGTATAGATCGAAATGGCCAAGTATTGACGTTGACGATGAGGCTATGAATACAAAAACGGGAATGATGGCATACACGGCACATAGCTCTCGGCGTTCAGGTGATTATTGTCCATTGAGGACAAATAGAATGAAGGCCATATATTCTGGCATTACCGACATTTCTGCAATCCTTTTGACAGTTCTCTATAACCTTCCCAGGGCGAAGATGGCCAGAATCCTTGGCTCATCGACACGCTCAGTAAGGTCAATTACAGCTCTCATCATATGAGCATGCGTAGCACTATCATGTGCAACTATTAAACTCACTGAAAGCTCTTGTGGGGGTCCTTGGCTGGTCCAATCGGTTCTCCTGGAGGATGACCAGCCATTACAACGACGCGTGTCCATCACGCACCCCTTCGCTACAACCCTACAACCCTATTCTGGACACATGCGCCAATCTAAGCGCCATGGCCGCGACTGGCCCGTCAACTAGATAAGCTTCGTAGATCCTTGTTGATGCGGCAGGTGTCACATCGTTGACCGTCTTTGCTGATCAACTCGACCTCCATAGCCAGGAGTGCATGCGAAGGATGGAGACTACGAGGTGCTTGGATAAATCTTGAAGAACTGGGTGCTAACTCCCGACACTCCGACAACTGTAACATTTCATCAAGCTCAAGATAGTTCTTTGTCACCATAACCCTTTCTTGCCTCTATTCTTGAAACCCGTTGCCGTTACTATTCATCTTCGTCACTCTCTGGCCGACGTCTCTTTGATACCTTTCCATGGCCTAGTTTACAGGGCCAAAGGTTTCTATTCGGTACTTGAAACCATCACCTCTGTTTCCCAGTGCAAAGATAGTCCTCGACAATGGTACTCGTGCCACTGTATTACACGGCCTTTGCCTGACGTCTTCCAACCGGACGAAACATCAATGGAACTGATACCTCAGACGGTCCTCCCCAAGGTGAAAAGTCAACTGTCAGTCTTTTAACTTCCTCGAACCCGAATTTTTCGTAGAGTTTGCGTCCCTCAACCGAAGATTCAAGGCAAGCCGGGATACCGAAGCGATCGGCCTTCTTCAACCCCCATTCAATCAAGAGGGAGGCGGCACCCCGTCTCTGGTGCTTCGGATCAGTATGCAGCAATTTGAGATCTAAATTATCGGGTTAGTGTCTTCTCATCAACCACAGATCCGCTTGCCTGTGCGGTCTTGCATCGGCCAAATCGTACAAGCATACGGTTTCCCGTCCATAAGTTCCAGCCTCATCCTGTTCATACCGCCAAAGAAGAGCTCGCAGGCTTCCGGGTTGCAGCTCGGGCCGCGATACGATGAGAAAGACGAGTCTTTTGGTGGCATGTCCCATATATACCACATGGCAAAGGCGATCATCTCATCCTCGCCCAGATCAGTGTCGACAACTTTGGCCCATCGACAGGCAGGATTCTTGTGGAGAAGATCAATCAGGTCGGTGACCCTGGTATCGCTCTCAGAAGAGGGCGGTCCAGGATAGAGGACAGAGGCTAAGGGGTTTGGCCCGTAGGCTATCTTTTCGATAGCGACGGCCCGGGCAGCATCGGCCTCGCTGGCGGGCAATACTTGGAGCGGCATTACGGGTTGGAGGAGTATCGAGAGAAAGGGATGATGTTTCCGACAACCTTTGGCATCAGAATCAGCTCCAAAGCATTATATATCTCTTTTATATCCACGGTAAGATCAGAAATGCATCATCTTCCATCGCTTGTAACTCGGCGAGCCCAGTTAGGAATGTGGTTTTCGGCTTTCGCGCGCCGACTTCGACCAGGACGGGGTTCCGGGGTTCAGTGGAGCATGTTTTCAGGTCGAGAGAGCTCCGCCATCACCGGTCGCAATGTGAATACGGTAACAATATTAGTTAGGGCGATCAAGGAAAGGTTATTAGACGTTTCTATCGAATATATGTAGCTAGTAACTCTCTGAGTTGTCTACCAAGGAAAAACCTACTGGTTGTTGGTGGCGAAAATGGAAGCTTCCAGGCCCCGCGCCAAGGCCGGGATTCCATTCGTCAGGCGGCTCAGCGCCCGGCCGGCCGCAGCCTTTTTGCAGCAACCGTCACTTTTTTTTTCAACAACCTGGAAACATCGCCTTCAGCCTCGCCCTCTCGCCCATCCGATCCACCATCCGCCCTCGCTCCTCGCTCCCTCTTCTCGGCCGTCCACTATAATACCCTCAAGCAGCAATGGATCACGGACGGGACCCTTGCCCCTGGGTCATTCTCAATGACTTTGGTGGTGCTTTCTGCATGGGCGTAAGTCTACCCCTTCATCGAGGAAAAAAATATATATCGCTAGCCGATGAACCGACGACGACAATCGCGACAAGGGATTCACACCGCTGACATGGACATTCCGATTCTTCTAGGCCATCGGCGGCACCATTTGGCACGGCATCAAAGGGTTCCGTAACTCTCCCTATGGCGAGCGACGCATCGGCGCCATCACAGCTATCAAGATGCGCGCCCCTGTTCTCGGCGGCAACTTCGGTGTCTGGGGCGGTCTCTTCTCGACGTTCGACTGCGCCGTAAAGGGCGTCCGCCAGAAGGAGGATCCCTACAACGCCATCATTGCCGGCTTCTTCACTGGCGGCTCCCTCGCCATCCGAGGTGGTTACAAGGCCGCCCGCAATGGCGCCATCGGCTGCGCTATCCTACTCGCCGTTATCGAGGGTGTCGGTATCGGCTTCTCCAAGATGCTCGCCGGTAGCACCAAGCTCGAGGCTCCTCAGCCCCCTCCTAGCATGGAACAGCCCATGTAAACGCGTGAAAAAGCGAAGCACCGCGACGACGATGACGAACGGCGATCGAAACACTCTCGAGTCGATCTCCCCCTCTCAACTCCACCACAACCAGATTTGGGCCAGCTCCTGAGGAGCAGATCCCTTGTATTTTCCACCACCACGAACAAAAACCGGATTGACGTTTCTCTTTTTTTGTCTTTTCGCATCGGGCCGGCGTTCAAATGTATAATAGAAGCAGAGACAGGGAGGGCTCGGGAGGGACGGTTTCTGGCTTAGCGATGGAGTTTCCATCCTTCTTCCCATGACTGCAGACTAATCCACGTCTGATGGGAGAGTGCTATGTACGATCCAGGCAACGGAAGGACGGGGAGTTGCACGAGAGCCAGCAGGTTCAAAAAAAAACGACGAGGGGATTTCCTGCCGAGATCTATGGTGCGTTGTTTTTCGCGCATTGGATATAGATCGAATGACAACGATATTCCTGCTCCCCTCTTTATCTATCTGATCTACTGTTGCTCATCTATAAGCCATCTGAAGATCCGTTGGACCAGACACTCATCACAGGCTTTCCATCGTCGTCAATCCACGCCCGGAACATGCCCCCGCAGTTGTAGTCCATCAGGATCTCGGATCGTGTGTCCACAACCTGCCCAGTCGAGTCGCGAATGACGGCACATTCGATACCGATGATACCGCCCTGGCCCTCTCCTGTCCGGCCCCATCGATCTCCCGCGCTCTTCTCCAGCTCCCCCCCTGGTCCAGCAACGTGCGCTATCGCCTTGCTTCCTGGCTCCGGCTTCCACCTCGCCATGGCGGCCAGAGTCCGCAGAGCGTTGACGCGAAGGAATGAGTCACCATTGCCAGTACCGGACCCCCCAATCGATCTTGTGGTTTGCAAGAGACCATTGCTGGATCGCAGAGGATCGAGTGGATAGTACATCATGGGAGTGGGCAAGCAGTCTGCCAGTGAGCCCCTTAGGAGATCACCCAGCGCGAGTGACGGGCCCGGCCTAGTAATGGCGTTCTTCAAGCGTCGCCAGGTTGTTGAATCCGTCGGGTCTCCATCTTCAGTCCACTCCTCCGCCCAGAAGCCCGCTCCAACAACAGGCGTGTCTCCAATACGCCCCGTTAGCTTGTTGGTCAGGCCTCCTGTGCTAGTCGCGGCGCATATGACCCCATCTTCATCAAGGGCCACCGCTCCGCAGGTTCCTTGTGGGAGATACTCGGTTGCGCTCCAAGTTGCTTGGCCCAGCCCATTCTTTTCTCTCTCCAGGGCGCGGATATGCTCGTCCCAGCGTTGCTGTGTGTAAAAGTAGCTTGGCTCGACGAGCTCCAGCCCGTACTGCTCGGCCAGCTTCTCGGCTGCCTTGCCAAAGAGCTGGGTATGCCCTTGGGCCGACGGGACGTCAACATCATCTGAAGATTGACCTGAAGCCCAACTGTTTCGAGCCTCAAGGTCATCTTCTCCATGCTCGAGCATCGCCCGAGCCAGGAGGATGGGGTTTTTAACACGACGGAGACCCATTACGCCCACACCGCGCTTCTTGTAACCGCGGGACACCATCACGGATGCCTCCAACTCGTTGATGCCATCACGAGTAAATACAGAGCCGTGTCCGCTATTAAAGAGAGGGTTGTCTTCGATCAAACGGACTGCGAATGTCGCGATTTCCAGCGCAGAAGGCGAACCTTTGGTTGACTTTTCCGACACATTGCTCGTTTGTCCTTTCATATACGCATCAGTTCTCGTAACCTAGGGCCCTTCGATTTAGTAAATTCCCCGAAACTATGTCAAGAATGAGAGGCTCACAATGGCAATGAGCGCCTCGCGATAGGCCTGGTACTTGTCTGGGGGGTAGTCCTGGCGGCGGATGTTGCCCGCCCCGCCATGGATGATAAGTCGAGGTTGCACCTTGGGGGCGCTCCGGTCCTGGGCTTTGTATTCCATGGCTCTATAAATCCCGATCACTTTCTCGTGGTTTCTGAATGGCGGTGGGCAGAATTGAAAGAGATAAGAGTTGATCGTCCCCTCTTCGAGGGATGGGTGTGACCGGATAGCATCCCTATGGCCCCACATGTGACCCAGTCAGTTGACGACTCAGTCCGTCTTGCAGCTCGACAACCAGTGGCACAGCCAAATAGTTGAGTGTTCTTCGCGAATTCTGAGACCAACAGCTAAGTGCTCTGTTATTCAAGCCATAAAAGTGCCCATGGGTATCATTTTCACATTCACCAAATCTCATCCTCTTGCTGGTCGGCTTGACGCCAGTAGGCCGTCCGGCCCATAACACCATCCCCTTGTCCGATTTCGCCATTTGCGTAGAAATAACACACACCACACTTGTTCATCATCCAGCCAAATAGATAATTCGCAAATACTCTCATCCTACTGCCCACTTAAAGCGATTGCAGACTTCACTGCCTTGTCCACGTCCTTGGGTCGCAAACCTGGTGATCGGCCAAGACAAACTGCCATACTAGTCATTTCTGTGAAAGTTAGCTATTTTAGCCTATTTCTTAAATGGGATGGATACCAAGCCAAACATACCAGCGACAAGTCGGTTGACATCTATGGTCACCTTCGTCTTCATCCAGCTGGGATCCGTCGGCCAGGCTCGAGGAAAGTATGACGGGTCCATGAAGGACGCCATTTCAAGATTGAACTGCTGTGCTTCCAATTGCGGCATGTCCGGCATTAGAGGTCCCACGTTCGTTGGTGCCATAAGAGAAGCCCCAGTCATCGACGACGTGTCAGCGAGAGTGGTTGGGACATTGGTTGGCCACATAGTGCCAGCATCAGTCGTATGCGAAGGCATGCTGAATAGCTCTGGCCCGGTGGTAGGCACTTGTGGTGCTCCGAAGAAGCTGTTGCTGCCACCTCCACCCATCTGAGATCGTGGATCTGGAGACCCATCGAACGCGCCAATGTCAATCTCAGCATCGACAAAGTCGGCATTTTCGGGAATGATTATGCCTCGTTGGCGCAGATACGTCTCAACCTCGTCAGCATCGAAAAAGTCTCCCTCGAATCCCTTGTACATCATCCGCATTCGATGATCAATGCGGTCGTCCCTTGCTGTTTCGGTCTCCGAATTGAAGGGGCCCATTGAGAAGCCAGTAATCTCCGAGGGCTTCAAGGGTTCAGGCAGGCCCTGGTTTCCAAGCGGCAGGCCAATGTTCATGGAATCCATTCCATGCTGGGCCCTATTTTCTCCGTGATTGGAGAAGAAGGTACCAGCGCCTCCGAGGTTTGTGAAGGGATATTTCCAGTTGTTCAAGGTCTCCTGCCTTGACTTGCTCAAGACCACGGTCAAGCGGTGAATAATAGCCTCCCTGGGCTCGAACAACAAGCAGAATCCAAACACAGCCGCGTAACGGTGAGGAGGTGGGTTAGCCATCGATACCAGTCTGAGGCCTGCCTCCACGGTTGCTCTCTGTAAACGCCGTCCAAAGGTTCGTTCCTGGGCGGCATAGGAATCCGGCGAAGGTAGACCGGGAACCGGGAGCTGTACAAAGGGGTTGTGAGAGAACGGTAGGGTGGCCTGCGTGTCATAGACCGGGAAACTCGCGTTTTCTGCTGTAGGTAGAGTAATAATTTCATACGGCAAACTAATCGGTGGAGTGAGTTGATGTGTTTGTTGCTGTTGCTGCTGCTGCTGCAAAGAGATATCCACCCTTGGCGGAGTGATGAGATTGACTTGCGCAGGACGACTAGAGACAGATGGAATCGGCTCAGCCAGGATCGGCTCAGCTGGGTCATCACTCGGCGACTCAGAAGAGGCAGTGCCAGACCCAGAACCATGCCTCTCTTGCAGGTGAATTTCAGCCTCGCTGGACCTTTGGACAGGAGCAGTGTTGCCGGCATCCTTAGAGGTCTCTTCGACAGATTTGCGCGTGAACGATATAAACTTGCGAGTTGCGTCACCCAGGCGCCGAGCAACCTCTGGGGCTCCCCGAAGCATTCCTTGGGAGAGGACGAAGTCATAAAAATTCATGAATTCACGGCCCATGTCCTCGTTTGCCTGTTCGAGATCCTTGACCTTTTGCTCGAGGGTAGTGATGGCAGTATCTTTGCGATTACGGTAGGCTCGTTGAGCCAGTCGAATCTGGGTACGACGACGCTGGCTCTTGTGTTAGATGGCATGAAGTTGTAAGGAGTGTGAAAGTGTTGGGATCCCTGGCGGCGAGACGAGTAAGGCTTCACTCACATCTTGCGCTGTCTCATCTTTGGGGTCGAGTCTGGGCCGACCTCTTGATCGTTTCTTACTTCTCTCCTCGTCATTCTCTTCTGAAGTCTTGGCCCGTTTCCGCGTCGAGGGCTGCTCAGTTTCAGGTTCCGGTGATTCAGGCATAATGAATGAAGTTTTTGGGTAGGTAGATGAGGCTCTGACACCCAAGGTGGAATGGGGTATAGATTGTGGCGATAACGGAAATGGCGAACTGATCGCTACTCAGGGAACGGCCCCCAATACCGATGTCTAGGTTTCGATGCTAAATAGAGGACTGAAATGATGACTCGGTTCCAATCATCGCCTGTAGTTGAAGAGCGTTGAAGCCAACATCCGCATGTGCGCCTCGGCGTGGTACCTGCACATGGGGTTTCCCACACCGTTACGCGTTGGGAGGGATGAAGGCAGGAAATGGCCATCTGGCTCCGGCGCCGCCGGAGTCGACTGTCTGAGTTGCCACCGGTTCTGCACCGGATGCCGGGCGGGGGTGCACCGGATCTGTGGAGCCAGGAGTGGTGGTGAGATGAATGCGCTGCAGGAGTCGCACGAGATGGAGATGCTGCTGGAGGTTGATGATGGAGGTCTGAGCCATCGGCTCGGGTCAGCAATGACGATCAGCGCCTTTCATTGGCTAGTGAGATCGTGATGATCAATCAAGATTCGCGCCACGGGTTTAGGAATCCTGTTAAGCATTCGGGCTTGCACAAATTGCCGGTTGTCATTGTTTCGATACACTCAACCAGCTTAGTATCCGCAATTCACGCCCTAGCTTGCAGTTTACGCCGATATTTCGTCTTGAGAACCTGAAGCTACGAGCCAACGTCGTGGAAGGCTGAGCAGTATGTTGCAGTGGCTCAGCCCTAACTTGCAGCAGACCCTACTGGCCGGGGTGGGAACTCTCCACTTCTTTCGGTGGCAGTGCTCGCAGTCTTAAACGCGGGGACAACAAGAGTCTGGTGAGCTTGATGCCTGGAGATTGTTGGATTCGTAACAAGTAATGACGATATTGAATAAGTCAACCCACTGTAATGGAACAATGAGGATGCGTCTAAGCCACCATGATGCACTTGAAAGACCACCAACTCTTACCGCCGTTCTGGAAGCAGCAGCTATCGAAACCTGTTGAATCCATCGGTGCTCTAGGGTAGCGCAATTACTGAAACGGCGCAAAACGACCCTTGCCCTTGCTCGTCGATCAGCTTGCGCCGGAGACATCAATTCTCCCCCCCCCAGAAGATTCACACTTCAATTCCCAACCTTTCTCTCCTCTCCCCAGCGCGTTGTCGGCTAACTATCTCTCCTTGTTTCCCTCTGCCTGCCAGCCAGCATCTCTCTTCACCGGTTAAGCGCGACAATTCCGCCGCGCCATGGCTTCTATATCTGCTTGAGATCCCCAGACCTTGACTTTCGAATCCCCTCCGCCAGCCATCGGCTACCCGTTCCGTCTCTACGTGACACCAGCATGAGTGACTGGGCCCAAGGATGGACCAGAGTTGGGCAATCCGGCCCCTCCCAAAGCTATGGCCGCCTATGGGAGGCTGAGCGCGAGTCGGAGGAGCTCAAAATCATTGATGCATGGGACAACGAGGACAGTTGGCCGAGCATGTAAGTTGCTGCATTTCCCTTCCGTACCTAGGGGTAGGGACTGTTGTTCTGATGCTGAGACATGTGCTAGAAACAAACCTCTTTTCAGCGGCTCCGATGCGAAGCGATTCGATACAAAGCTTGTCAAGCTCGGCGACCTTGGCTATGGTGCTTTCGGCCGCGTCGAGGAGGTCACCTACGGATCGGTCCGCCTCGCGCGGAAGCGGATTACTCGTCGGCGCGGCTTCACCATTGAAGACTTGCGCCAGGAAAGCCTTACCATGAAGAAGCTCGATCACCGACATGTCGTAAAGCTGGTCGCCACTTATGCGCCTCGCACCTACGAGCTCTGTCTCCTCATCTGGCCCGCCGCAGTGTGTAATTTAAACATACTCTTGGAAGACCTCGAGTCTCTGCGCCTCAGAGAAGGTGACCGCGAAGATATCTTGGAGCGACTACATGCCCTAGATATCAAGGACCTTAGTGCTATCGAACCGACACCTGGGGATCAGGACCTCGACTCCACGGCAAAGTGTCCCCTCGAATTCCTGCGCAATGTGGTTGGTTGTGTTGCCAAGGCTATGGCTTACTGCCACCGTAATGATGTTCGACATCTTGACATTAAGCCGTCGAATATTCTTCTCAAGGCGGACCGGGTTTATCTGGCTGATTTTGGCATTTCAAGGGACGTTAGCGGACAAGATCAGACAATGACAGAGGGTCTACCGGGAACCGAAAGATGGCGTGCCCCTGAACTCTATGCCGACCACGGCTCCAGCATGCAGTTATCGGACATATACTCCCTGGGCCTTGTCTTCCTCAACATAGCGACTGTTCTCTACAACGTCCGATTGGCCGATTTCGACGAAGCGTTGAAGTATCCGCCCAGGCAGACCCGGGAGGAGCAGCTTTATGACCGGGAGAAGAAGCTCAAAACGCACCTGGAAAAGCTGACTTCCCATGCCTTGGTCACACCTCCTTTCATGTTTACCTACGAGGGCCAAGAAACTGTTCGTCCTAGGCCTATCGTCAACTTGATAACTCGAATGGTCGCGACGAACCCGAAGAACCGACTTCAGGCAGACAAAATCGATGACAAGCTGTCAATGCTTGGCGGAATCCACCAGATATACCATGGCGAGTGCTGCAAGAGACCAATATCTTGGGTGGAAGACAAATGGGATAGGAAGTTCTCCGGAATAGCAACTCTCCGGAAGGAAAATGACCGTCTAAAGAAGAGAGTGGGCGAGTTGGAAGGAAGGGACAAGACGTACGAACTTCGACTCGAGCATGAGCGTAAAGCGCACGAACAGGCCATTGCAATACTTCAGAACAAGCTGAAGGATATGGAGGACAGGTGCCGAACGCTGGAAGCCGAAAGCATCGATCAGAAGAGAGGCGTGGGCCGCACTCCAACACGGCCGGCCATGCCGAGACCTTTTCGGAGCAGTACCGTGTCCCTCGTCTCAGCTGCAGGATTTGGACTCTCGCCGAAACCGCGGTCCACGCCGACGACACCGGCGGCAAGACCTGCCCTGCAGCCTTCATCTCGCTCAGCCCAGCGTTTTCCAACTGATAACAGACCGCGCGTACCTCAGCCATCAGTCTCACCGCGGCCTCCAAATGACACAACGCCAAGAGGGCCGACTGATTTCCCAACGTCCCGCTCACCAAGCATCACGAACCTTTCGGGCTACACGTTGCGCTCTCGCGGATCTGGCTCCAAGCTTCCTTTACCCGTGACCCCCAGCCGCAGCGAGACTCCAAACCTCAATCGCGACCAGAGCTTGACCGACAGCAGCATGGCATCTTCGGTGTTCTCCCGCAATAGCGTTGAGACTACCCCAACTCCTGCACAAGGCAGCCCAGCTCTGAACCGCAACCCGCTCCCGCTCGACACCAACAAAGCCCCTCAATGGGGTCAACTACCGAGGCGTCCTTCTCAACCAGAAGCAAGGGCGACGACACCCGAACCACCGTCTTTGCCATCCGAGCCGAGCAGTCCCGCCCTGTCCATCCCCTTTTCTGCTCTGTCTTCACCAAGAACACACCGATCTGATCTCGCGAGTGACAGCGGTGATCACACCAGACGACCCTCTGTGCCATCCCTCCAATCGATGAAGAGTTGGGCAGAAGTGGCGAACGAAGGCAAGATGACGCTCCAGAATATGACAGCAAGACCACGAGCGCTCTCGAATATATCCGGCAAATCCGGCAAATCTGGAAAATCCATCAAGCATCTGGATGTAAAACATGCTTGAGAGACTCTGTATCTTTGACGATCTAAGGCCAACAAAGATTCTGATATGCATATTTATGATATTACGAAAACCTGGCATTCGCAGGCGTATGAGTTTAGCATTTTGGATATACCATTGACATTTCCGCGGCGTCTATAGCTAAAAGTATGAATACACTGATTATCCCGAAGGTACCCCTGTTCTGTCCTCTGTCCCTAGTCCAATGCTATCCCAAGGCCGTTATGTGGTCGAAGAATCGTGGGTATATAATTACAGACTGGCTGCAGTCCCTCTCATCATCTTCGGGCTGCTTTGATGGCGTCGAATGCGTCCGTGGGAATTCCTGTCAGTATCGTTCCGGGATGGTCTTTCTTCTTCTGGCCAGTGTTCTTCCGGTTGTTTTGCTCTCTCTTTAGCCGCGCTGATTCAAGTTGCTGTACTGTCTCGACCCATGACTTAGATAGAAATGGGTCCTCAAAGGGTTTTTCTTCCTGGCCCTGTCTGCCTGTCGCCCCCTTCTGGCGAGCATCTTCTAGAATGGTATCGAGTAGTTCTCTCCTCTTGGTGCCATCCTCATCATCCGGCGACTCTACCGGGCTTTGCTTCTCCCTCTGTGCCATGGCCCTCTCGCTCTCTGCAAGTTGGCTGAGTGCCTCTCCACGGGCGACAAAATCTGACCATTGCCTGTCGACCTGTCTGTCCATCCATAATTTTGCCAGATGCTGACTCCAACGATATGAACCTAATTGGCCGTCTCGGGTAACTTCCTTCGTGAGACCCTCCGCAATCATTTGCTTGTTGACTAAAGAGTCCCAGCGTTCCTCTTGATCAGCACTGGGCATCGTCAGTTCCTCACCGTCGAGAAGCGCGTAGATATCTTTCTTGAGTCTCTTGGTTTTCCTGGCGATTGATTGAGAGAGAGCCCTTGGCTGCGGCCTCTTTATTCGTAAAAATGGTATACCTTCGGCTGTAGCACAGACGATTGGTACCCTGCGCTCGCCAGAAAGAGCGGCTTTTGGTAGCGGGCGCACCGTAGGTACATATTTCGGAGGCTCGTCAGGGTTTGAGACTTTGGTGAGAAGTGGAGGATTGTAGTTTCGTGGCGATCGGGGAGGCGCTTTGGAGCGGGAGAGATCGGATTCTCGGTTGCGTTTCCGAAGGTATTGGATGATTTGAGAGTGCTCGGGGTTACCAGCGGTTTGGCCTCTCGTTAGCATAGTGAGGAACTGGACAACAGATTAGCATCGTCTAGAGATATAAGGAAAGCCTCCATACCTTGTACCCTGAGGCTATCGAGTTGTAGACCAGCCTCAAGCTGGTGTATGGCTTGTGCTTCGCGAAACGTTTCTTTACTAGATGAGCGATGGGATGTGTAGGCCCCGGATGTTGAAGATCCTTGGGTAAGGGAACTTTCTTCCCTGTTTTGACCAGCGCGCGATAGAGCGCCAATACGGCGACTCTATGCCGTGAATTGCGCGCTGGGACGAATGGCAGACGGTACATGGCGTTAGTCGTTCGGGAAGAGGCCCAAGTTTGGTAGCGAAGAGCTTGAAGCAAGGCTGTCCTCTTCGGTCGGCGAGGCTTTTTGGTTTGAGCCCACGTCAGCCACTCGAGCTTAATAACGGGTGAACTCAATTGAGCCGCGGGAGGGCGTGGGAGTTGCGAAGCGTCGAACAGATTCGAATCGTTGAATCTACGAAGCTACAGATCGGATTTGCGAGGTTCGGGCTATAGCGATGACTAAGCAACCGATCACTGGAGCCCAGGCTCAATACACCTCTACGTCCAGCCAATGGTTAATTCCATAACTATAACGCTCTTGTTGATTAAATGTTCTAGACTCTCGTGCCAACATCTGGAGGTTATCAAGAGAATCTTTAGATACCATGTAGGATCTCTTGGGTATTGCGGGTTAAGTTCGACAGCTGGCTGAACTGAGAGACCGACGAAGGCACGAGGATAGGTGGGTAAGAACGGAGCTTGCTATGTACAGTATCTTCGAACGAAAAATCAACCCCGCTTCCAGTCCCAGATACTACGGTTCTGCAGGCCGATAGCTGGCGATCGGCAAATCCACGTGTCCTTGGCTTTTACGAAGATTGCGGGTGGGTGGCATTCAGTATTAGAGAATAAGCAGCTAGAGAGAAGCTAATGGATAGGGCTGCATTAAACCTGATGAGCGTTCAGCCCAATGCTACCACATGAAGACATGATTTTCGGGGCTCGTAACCTGAAGCTGAAGCGAGACTTGTTCCTGGTATATTGATGTTCCGGAGGAACCGAAGATTGGATTTGAAATAGTCCTGACCCGGAGAGGTGAGAATTACTTTCGCCAAGTGTAGGAGCCGAGAACCGAGACATCCGCAAAAGCTCCAGGAGATCGGACAGTCAAGAATGCCGAGTCCAAGATCTGTATTTCGGCACTTGCGGGATGATGAGTTACATGATTCACCCGCGCGCTACGGTCGGGATGAGTGGGAAGTAGGTCATTGGTCGAGGCTTGGCCGCGAGAAGCCGGCCCTCGAGGGTCGGAGTCGGGCTGTTGAAGTCGCCGCGGAGGCCGCGGCAGTCCTGAAGACATCAGGCTTTGCTCAACTTCATCGCACCTGGAGACCAGCGATCTTCTGCTCCTAGGCCTGGCTTCTTCTCCCAGGTGAGTATCGGAGTACCCTGCCAACTGACTGACTGCCTGAGGTACCTGGTAAGTTAAGAAAGTCAACCTACTCGAGGCTTCGAACCAAGTCGTTCTCTGACCGGCCGTGTCCTTAGCCGCAACTCGCGCCGTCAACTGGCACATACGACCATACCCACTGGAGAATTCGGGATCCCGTCCGCTCTCCCATAGACAAGCCAGTGAGGGGCGGATTAGTAGTTGGGTCGGTGACGACCAGCGAATCCCCGCTGTTGTATGTTTTTTGCTCGTGGTATCAATACTTTTGCAGGTTTCGCAAGGCCGTCGAGTTGCTCGCTTGGTGACGGCTTGGCTGGGTGTTAAAGCCCGTCTGTGCGGGTAATTCGGGGATGGTTTCAANGTGGTATCAATACTTTTGCAGGTTTCGCAAGGCCGTCGAGTTGCTCGCTTGGTGACGGCTTGGCTGGGTGTTAAAGCCCGTCTGTGCGGGTAATTCGGGGATGGTTTCAACCGCCACGATTTTACCCCAACAAAACGGCGACAACGCGAGTAACCAGGTTGTAAAACGTTAGTCCTAGTCTTGTCAGCTAGCAATTGGCTTGTTTCCTTGTCAGACAAGCGGTCTGCGATTCTGAGTTGGCATGATATACATATGCACGATGTATGTATGCGCTTTCTGACCCATGTCGATAGCCCCATGCCCCCATGTCAACTTCATTCAAGGCTTCCCATCCATGGTGGTCGGACTCGACCGTCTTCCACGTCCCGGAGAACTGGTCCGCTCGCCTGTTTCATGGTGCCGAAGAACTGTTATTCCCTGTCTGAAGGGAGATTTTCTTTTTCGTTTGGACTCCTTGATGGTTCGCATGGGAGTGGGCATCTCGGCAATTCTGTTTTATCGAAGGATGTCGAGCCAGGATTGTCGAATCAAGCGTATTCGGGCTGGAGAAGCTCTTTCACCGTCACGATTGTTCGAGAAATGAGCTTACACCCACCAACAGACACGCTGATGCACAGAGCATCGTCCCCCGCCAATCGCCCGAAATGCTTCCAAACTTGGTTATCAATCAGCCATTAGGAAGCCCCCCTGGCACCCCGCGCGCCCACGTAGCACTTGACGCCGGCGAGAATCTCGCAGTGGCGGGTAATCCTCCCTCACCCTGCAATGCGATCCAATGTGTCCGCTTACACAAGCAGCGGCGTGTTTTCCAAAGACACCGTCTCTGACCAGAGAATGTGGAGCAATGGTACGAAATGGATGGATGGCACTGGGGCTAGTTTCCAATATCAGAGGCGCCGTCCTTCCCGCCTCTGTGGGAGGCTGGCGTGCTGGATTGTTCTAGCGAGGCACGGGGTAGCTTAGGTGCGTCATAGAGGACTCGCAATGCTCACGAGCCCTTGAATCATGCTGTTTTCCCATCTCATTAAACTCGATTCGCCACCATCTCGTACTCGGGAAGGGAGAGTCCCTGACGGGAGGTGCCGCAGCTGGGCAAATACGGAAATCGTTCCAGCGGGACGGACAGCCCAGGCTGCCAGGGCGAGCAACCTCCTGACGGGAGCAAGGCGACGGGAGCTTCAGCACCGCCTTTCAGTGGTGGGTTGCAGCGGGTCCTTGACCCGTGGATACGGACGACACCTCCACCAGCCTTCACTAAAAGGCTAAGGTACGTACTAAAGTAGGCTAGAAGGACGGCCGACTCAGACTGGCGGGCGAAGAAAAAGAAGCTGGAGGAAAAAAATCATCCCATGATGATGGCCCGGGCTCAGACACTTGGACCCAGTGAGAATAAAAGGTCAAGCCAAGGGCGTCAGGGATGCTTCCCGCCTCCATTCAATCATTTGTTGGGAAGTTTCTGAACCCATTCCCCTTTCTGGACTCGCCGCCTCTTTGTTGCCTTTTTTGAGGTAGCTCAGCTAAGCAACTCCAGGGCTGCGCTCGGCGAACCGAACTCGAGGGAACCTAGCCCAGCCTTCCCGTCCAGGAACCAGGCTCGAGGGTGCCAGATAGGAGTAGTTTGTGCTGCGTACCTGGTGACACGGACAGTTCCAGCACGCGACAAGGGGAAGACTCGAACACAAACAACGCTGCGAAATTGGACAAATGAAACCAAGACAGAACTGCACAAACAAGAATCAATGACCTAGATGAGGCAACGCCAGAGGGTAACAGCCCAGAGACAGAACCCCTGGAGCTTGGGCAGCAGCTGGGACTGGGAGGGAGGTCACGATCTAATATCCAGTCCCTACCTTGTCCCCGTCGCAGCGCAGATCGCAGCAAATTTCAAAGGGCGTGCCTCATTCCCATCCGTCTCATCTTACCATCCATCCACCCTTTCGAAGGTTTTGACTTCTCACTATTGCACTACGCACTCCTTCTCCTCTTTCTGCCATCTTCTCCTCATCTCTTCTTGTCATCCTCGTTTTCCTCTCCCAACCTCGCGATAATACCCAACGCTCCTGTTGCTCTTCTACAACGACCATTCGCTTAACTTCCATCTCTCCACGGCTGCACACGTACTAATACGTAAGTCGCCCTTGATCTCCCCCCTGTTGTCGCGTGTCTGCGGTCTCCTTCTCCCGGCGCCGCTCCCTTGAGCCCCCCGGTCATATCTTCATTAGCGGATGGAGTCGAGCAGCATCATCAAGCTGTGCCGGAAGGGTTGACCGCTCTATCCCCTGGCGCGAAGCGAAAATGCCAGACCCATCGGCGCCATCCCAACGTCGGTCGTAGCAAGCCAGCGCTTACCCCAGCTTGCCTCACCCTGCCGCCCCTGGATCTGCCCATAGTCGCGTCTGCTACGATACCTTGCAGGACGATACGTTGACAAGGCTTCCACCGCTTCCACCCCGGTCGCCTTGACCGTACCTCTTTACCCTTACCCATGCGACCATGTCTCTTTGAGGTCTTCACCAGCCCTGCGCCGCTCAACCAGATTCATTCATCATCCTCTGTGACCGCTTCAACGGAGGCTGACTTTAACTCGTCCTAGGCCCCACGCGAGCAGCCTCCATCATCGCTCATCCCTCCTCGACTCGCTTCTCACGCAACTGCATCTTGATCTCTTTTCGTCGAGTTACTGGCTCTTTTGTCCTTCGACTCCCAGGACTTCGTTCAGTTGAACTTCCTTTCGAAGCTGTCCCTTCACCGATAGGTCCGTGTATTGTCCAAGTGCTGGCGTCCACGGCGGGTTGAACTTTCTCGCATCCCATCCCATCTCACATATCCCGGTCGTATCAGACGATTCTGCCCGGCTTAACATCCCGCCAGATTGGTTGCTGTGTTCCTTGAACAGGCTCTGTGCTTGGTTGATCGGCTCTCGACCTCCACCAAAAACAAATATCATATCTCTGACCTATCTCGCTTCGTCTCGCCCTTCTTGCCTGCAGGTCGACCACCGCCTACATATTGACCTGAGAAGGGGCTGTGTCTCCAGCAACCACAAGGAACCTCGATTTATATCGTGTTACATGAGCTCGGCGCGGAACTGGCTCGGCCACGATGTTTCTGCATTCCGGCGCCAGCCTACACGGCCACGAATACTCGGCAACCCGACCCTCTACACAACCCCCCCCTAGACGACTGCCTTTTCTTCGATCAGCTCTTCGGCAACCTTCGGATACAGACACGAGAAGGCCCACGGTAGCGGCTGCGTCACCAACCTCTCTACCTCGGCCTGTGTCGTATCATGAGAAGGCCCCTTCGGTAGCTTCAGTCACCCCAGTCCCTCGAACTACTCGCCCCCGGCCCACCTCCGACTACATGCCACGGAGAGAGCTCTCCGTTCGCTTCCGCGAGCCCGAGACTGATGACGACCTAACCCCCTCGGAAGTTCAGAGCGAGGACGAAGGCTCAGGCGCCTACTCAGATGCGAGCGATCTTAGCGATTCCTCGACCACACCACGAAGGAGAAGGAGAAAGCGTTCGCTCAGGAAGTCAACACAGTTTTTACTCGCCCACCCCGCCCCTCGGCCGGGGACCAAGCAACGCAGGCTGGTTCAGGTCCGCCCCCGATTGCTCCTCCAGCTGCAGGAACTCAGCGAGAAGCGCCCTGTCCCCGCCTTCGATGTTCTGCCATCCAGCCTGATCGCAGGCTCCCAGATTGTACCTCGACTGGCGAAGCGATGCCCCTACCTGTTCAGGGCCAAACCCGTCCTAGGCTTTAACGATCTCCTCGTCGTTCGCAGCGAGGATTATGACACGCCCGCAGCCCCAGGCTCCCTCGATACCGAAGACTCTCTGGACCAGAGAGACGTTGTGGCAGTCATCAGCCCTCTGCCGCAAATGGGAGATGATTCTGCTGAGATAGTAATGGAGGATGGTTCAACTTGGGAATCTAGTTTGATGGCCAACGGCTCTTATGAATTCATTGGGGTGGACGAGCGAGGTCGGATTAGCACGGCGCGATGGGTTAAAAAGGGGTCCATGGCAACATCTCCAGCCCCTCGGGCAAACGGTGACCAAACACCACCGGCAAGTCCGGCGCCATCAGATGTCAAATGGACGTTCAGCATGATCCATCCTGATACGCGAAGGCACCCCATCATGGGCTCGCTCATGTCGAACACGCTGGACGTCTTCGATACCTATAACACCATGTCGACTTCAAGTGGTCGCTATCCACCTACACGATGCACACCCTTGGACCCGAAACTTGCCAGTGACTGGATCGTGTCTAATCCGCCTGAAATTCAATCCAGGCTAACGAAAGTGGTCCCGGAGGATATCAAGCTTCTGATGGTGGCGACAGCGGCATGGGTCAACCTACGACAAAGTGGTTGGCCAGGGACGGCCATATCCAAACCTCCGGCGACCTTGCAAAAGCGTACACCAAGCAACGCAGGTCCCCCAAGGGCGCAGACCTTTCCTGTCCGTCCCAGTCTCTCCGCAGTCAATCCTTCGCATCAGCTGCCGCAATTGACTGCCAGCCCAGCCGGCAGTTCCTTAGACAGCTCGACCTCAGAAGTACCAGGCCGTCGAAGGTCAATGTCTTCGAACGCCGGTTTCGTCAAGAGATTTGTGGTACCGCGCGCGAGCGAAGACGGACGGCCACCCCTTGAGGGTCTCGACTTTGAGGTAGAAAAGCCTCCGTCACGGCGGATGAGCGTCAGCGTCCGTCAGTTTGCAAACAAGATCTTCCGCCGGAGAAGCAACTCCCAGGCACAGGTGGAAGACGCTCTTAGATATAAGTTAGAATATTAGGAAACCTCCCATGGTGACTGTACATTAATATAGCAAGGCCCTATATAGGGATGTATTGATTTGTCTGGCATTACAACGCTCTGTACCTCCGTTACTGCCTCCAACAGGAAATATGCAGCCGGAATCTCCACCTTCGAAAGCCGGATGGGATCCGTACGGAGGAGTGGGGCCGCTATGCTCTCCGGGGACACTCGGGACCCCGTTAGACTATCTGTAGTGGGACCTCGGAAGTATCCATGCCGACCGAATCATGAACTGGAATGTTCAGCAAGCGTGAACGATGGCCAAATGCTGGATCTAGTCAACCGAGTAAGGCATACGCACAATTTGCGTTCTTTTATGAAGCTTTGGACACTCCGTCTTTTCGTGGATCACTGAGACTGGCTATCAACGCCGAACGATGCAGGCAGTAACCGAGACACGCAGCCCACCGGCTGTGAGTGGGAAAGATGGTGAGCAAGATGTGTATGAGCGACCAGGTAGGTGAGGCTTGCGCATGTGATGTGGTGATCACAGGCAGCGCCAACATCAACGTCACTGTCTCTGCAGATGATTGAATGATTCCTTGGGTTATGGATATCAGCTTTTGGTGAACATTTGTAAGATTGACAACAAGAGACCCTCGCTGCATGGAAACGAGGCGGTTGAACACCTGACTCGAAGCTGCAAGTGATCATTCATGAGACACGGGATGTAGGCAAGCCGTTTGGGACATCTTTATGACGTCTTATTGGATTACGGTGGAGTTGATGTTGATGACAACGCTGCACTGCTTGCCTTGGGTATCCTGACTTGATAGCACCTCATGATGAGGGCGATTGGATAGAACGCCGTGAAATGGAAAGGTCTAGAAAGGCCGAGAAGATTAGGATGCGGCCTACGTTAATTGCATTGGCGAGATGTGATAGCTGCATGGTGTCACTAAGAACACATACTCTATCCGTGATAGGGTTGACGTTGCCAATGAATGATTCCCGTCCACTTGATTGTGATTCAAGATCAAAAGCTCCTGTCCCCCGGTGATAGCGGGGACTTGATTGAGGAACGCAGATTTCCATTGTGAGGCACAGGCCAGGGTAAACAGCTCAGAATAACATGCCACGAGGAGCAAAAGTATTTGGTACGAAAAAATCTAAGGACAGCTGGCGTAATCCGGATGTAGTAGCTACAACGCTAAAGTTTGTTCATGAACAAACTGCCCCGGAGCTCAGAGCGTTAGGCAGGGGCCATCCGCAAGCTAACTCACTAAAACTCCGGAACGAGCAGCCCTGAGCAACATAGGGCCCATTTTTTTCTGGGGCAATTGTGCCCTCGTGCGTGCACGAAGCAGTGTGCAGTGGACCCTCAAAGACGTGCCATGAGCGGGCTGACCAACTGCTGCTGGAGGTGTGGCCCGCCAGGCTGCTGCTGCTGGCATCATCCATCATCACTGAGGTGAGGTGCAGCGCAACGCTACCAGGTACCTACGTAGTACGTCGCCCAGCCGCTCCTTGTTCCTCTTAACTTCTCCCCCTCCAACTCTTCAACTCCTTCATCCGCATCCGCATCTCCCACTCAGCATCATTCAGTTGACGGGGCCGCTTTTCTCTGTATTCTTTTCCTCTTCTACACCCGATCGGCGAGCCTCGATGCGCCTTCGACATCCATTTCTCCATTCGATAGATTAAGCATCCCGCCCGAGCTGAGCTTAGCTGAGCTCTGCTGTGCCGCGCCGCGCTGCACTGAGCTGCGCTGCCGCTCTCGGCCATTCCCGCCTGGCCCTGCATAGCTTCGGCAGCCCACTCGACGAGCCGGACAACGGGCCCGCGACGGCATCGCCTCCGACAGCATCGTCCACTCCGACCCCGACTGTGATCCTCAATTCTTCGATCACCGCGGCTGCCATGGACGAGAACATTGGGCCGCGCCCTTCGGGGTCTCACGCTTCTATCCCACCCACGACCGGTTCTACCCTGCTGGCGAACTTCCTGCCGTACGAGCCCATCTCCCGAGCCACCTCGCCTGGTATCCCTTACCCAAAGACCGACGAAGATGACCGGAAGCGCTATCGACCACGAACCTTTGCATACTTTCAGCAACTCCCGTTCGAGGTCGAGGAGGAAGCCCAGCGTGATGCGGCTTTGCAGGGAATCCTTAAGCAGCTCTACATCGCCATTCGCGCCGAGGACTTCTCTCCTGGCGCTCTCCACTGGACAAAAGAGCTCCAGGGCTGGCTGAATCTGAAATTCGAGATGACCAGGGAGTTGAGAGCCAGACTGGCAAAGCTCTACTACTCACTTGCCCTCGCACCGGGCTTGGATGCCACTGCCTCGGACCGCTTCCTGCGCATGGTGTTGACTTTAACGAGGTGCGTCTTCTGGTTCTCCTCGTCTCGCACCTGTTGATATTGATTATAAATTGCGTAGGAAAAACCACTATCTCAAGCCCGGCGAGGACCTCACTCTCGATTGGAGGCCCCTCTGGAACGAGATCAAAGCCTGGGTTCTACCCTCTGAGGTACCCGCCCACCAGAGCAACCGGAAACGATCAGCGAAGCAGCTCCTCAAGCTGTGCACCCATGCCCATACCTATTTCGATCCTGCCGAGCGCCGAGCGATGCTGGAAGAGTTCTTGCCCTTTTTCAGCGTTAACGAGCTGCCGAACGCCTTCATCGTTGTGGGCGTCCTCAATGCCCTGCTCCCTAGTCACCCCGCTCCAGTCAGCGAACATCAGTCGCAGCCGAGCGACTTCTTCCCTACACTCTTCCACCTATGGTCCATCATCAACCGCTCCAAAGCATTCGACATCTTCTTCATTGACCTTTTTTCCCGTCTAGCGCGGGACCATATGCATTGCTCCCACGTTCCTTTTGGCAGCCATGGCATCTTCGCCAAGGATCAGTCCGATCTCATCTTCACTGCCATCCTCCGACTCACACAAATCCCTGTGGGCCAGGCGAACTCCCCGTACACACCACTTGACTATCTTTCCGGTGCTGGCGTGTACGTGGAGAAGGATAAGAAAAAGTACCCCGTCGCATACATGATCGCTCGCTTGATTGTAAGCTCCATGTCTCCTGCGTGCTTGAAGGACGAAGATTCTATCTTATCCAACTTGGAAGGCTTTATGGAGTCCATCGACACCTTCTTCCACCCGTCGAATCAAGGTTCATGGACCACCATGCTGGGTCAACTTACCTTGTATCTGACTGAGGCCTTTGTCTCTCGATGGAACCGTGAACAAAGCGGCGAGCTGGACCTCCCAGAGGACCGCAAAATCAATGACGACCTGAGAAAGCGTTTCGTCTTGTCTCTCAAGGAGGTCACCTTTATGGGCCTATTCTCCAAGAGCAGTCGGGTATCATACTACTACTACAGCGCTTTGCAAGGCCTAGCCTATTTGGAACCCGATCTGGTCCTTCCTGGCGCCTTGCAACGGTTCTATCCTAGTCTTCAAGGATTAGTCGAGGTTCATCGAACCACATCGAGCTTGAATGGCTTGCAGATGATCGCCAACATCATGTCAAAGCACAAGGGGTATCGTTGTCACATTACCGCTCTCCTGGCTCTTGCCTTACCCGGAATTGATGCCAACGACCTTAACAAGACCCAGTACACGCTCAATTTTATACAGAGCGTTGCCTACAGCATCCCTTTGGTCCCCTTGGTCAAAGAAGGTGGCCATATCCACGATACCACCTTGGCCATGGAGTGGGTTCAGGGCGAGATGGATCGTATGGAACGCGAGGGTCAGAACATCAAGTTTGACTACAAGAACGAGCTTAGCGATGAAGACGAA